>CAMZMU010000054.1:28796311-28938727 GCA_947311845.1 Poa pratensis
CTGGGGGCACAACGAGTGAAGATGCCCTAACCAAAACGATCCCACGGTGCGTTTCCATGAACCGCCTGATCCGATGCCCGGCCACAACGAGGACTTCTTCGCAAAATTTGCGGCTCGGTGTATTCGGGATGTCATCTGCGTTGGAGATCTGATCAAGTTCCTTGAGGTCGATTACCGCACCGATTCATGGGAGCCACTGCTTGGTGCCAGAGTCTATCTTCAGAAGAATGGCACCACTCCTTCACTGTAGACACGAATAACATCCCAGTATCCGACCAAAGATATTCTTATCTTTTCTGAGCTGTGGAAGGATAGATACAAACTGCTAGCCGTGAACAACTACTTCCCTTCTGCTCCCACCCTAGGCATGGACGATGATGTTTTTTACATGATGGCAATGTTGGACCTAAGAACCCTGTAGAATGGCTGGCCGCTATCAACGTGAAGGAGAAGCTTTGGAACTCGTCTCTTTTAGTTCCCATGGGTCTCATTCTTGCAGTCCGGCCTATCGTCCATGTGGCTTCTCCAAGTACCTAACAATTACTTGAGGTGATTATTCGTCATTTAACTCCCGGGGACATTAATCATCTCCAGTTTGTACATTTTTTTTTTTTTGCGAAGTGAGAATACAACAGCCGAGCATCTTACAGATAAACCCAGAAACAAAGGAAAATTACAAAGAGGTCCTTCTGAGCTCCAGCGTCTTCTTCGTCGCGCAGCACGTTCTGCCGGCGGAACCTGCGGCCTTCTCCTCCATCTGACCTTGGACGGGAGGAGCCTCCCGGCGAGCAGGAAGTCGACAACACTCAGCACCCACAGAGCGCCTCCATCCCGCACCACGACCGACGCCAACTCGGCCACATCATCACGGAGATCTTCAAGATCCAGAGCCGCCATCACGAGCTCCAGCTTGAGGGGAAGCGCGCCACAGCCCCGACGAGCGGCGAACGCGCAGCAGGCGGCGGATCTGCAAGGAAGCTCCACCGGAGCCCAACAAACAGAGGGTGGACCACCGCCAACAAACACCAACACCCGACCACGCCCGCCACCACCACAGCGCGCCGACACTCCACCCACACACACCTAGGCTATGTACAGCCGGGATCCGTCGATTCCCCGACCTCCCGCCGCCGGAGCGGCCGCCGGAGGCGGGGAATCGGACGAATCGCCGGCGGTGAGCTTGGTTGCACGGGGTCGCCTAAAAAATCGTCTCCTCTCACTGTAGATGGGGAGAGGTCGAGAGGTCCAGGCTCTCTCTGCTCGTGCTATCTCCAGTTTGTACATTGACTAGGTGTTTTTACTTATGATCATGTTCCGACACTAGATTTATCCAGCTTGTTATCGGTTCTGCTAAATCCAAGTCATCTAAGATTTTCTTATGTCTAAGTGGATGCCCCTACTAGTACAGATTGAGCCATTTAAAACCTCCCAATTGCACATGGAATATCTGAACTGTGTGCAATGTGGCGTGGTTTTTCTCGATGGTAAATTTATTCGGATGGGTCTCACTCGGTGGATCTAAACGTAGCACAAGAGACCGAGTTTATATATATTCGTGCATCGACAAACAGCGTCCGATAAACTCTACTCCTGTTAATAGCGTTTCGACTATCTTTCGATACTCCACGATCTCGAGGAGGTCTTGATCTTGCCTACAGTGGTGTATGATGCTGTGAATGAGGTGATGATGAACCAATACCACTCTAAAACCCCTATTCCCCCTTATATACAGGTGGGAACTATGGTTACATACTAGTTGAGAAAAACAAAACCCTAAGAAGATAATCTAGATCTGATCGTTGTCGGTTACAAGGAATAGCCCATATAATCCGCTTGGATATCTTGTTGTGGCTTGCACTCCATGTTCATGTATTCGGGCCTTCGTCTGGTGGCCGAACCGAGCTGGGCCGCCATGTGCACAATGTGCTCTGTCTTTAGCATTCGTGGGCCAACCCGGGACCCATGACCTCGTCAGTGGCCCTCGAGTCTTTCGTGATATGTTTCGGGTTGGTCCACTCATGCTTGCCGAATGAAGATGATATCTTCATTCAGAACCTATCTTTCGTTCTTTTCGCGCTTGGCGAGGTCACTAGCTTGGAGATAAACTTCCAAACAAGCTCAGTGGTGGCCATTCGGTGTGGCGGTTGTCGGCCTTAATGAGATGCTCTTGGATTTCCCGGCTACTAGGCAATTTTTACAATCAAATTATATCCTGGCTCCTCAACTTAAGAGAGCTAACACTCAACCCTCGATGATAAGATGGCGTGCAAGCTTGTCACGTGGGAGGAAAAAAACTACAATGTGACCGGGCGTAGTGCCCTTGTCAAGTCGGTGCTCACTTTTCAAGTTATTCATCACCTCACATCACTCGACATTCCCCCCGATTGCCTCACCAATTTGAACAAGATTTAACGAGCTTTCCTTTGGGACGGATCGAGCAAGGTCTCTAGTGGAAAATGCAAGATCAGTTGGGGGGCGGTTATGCTGGACTACTCACCTTGCAGGTCTTGTGATCCTTCACATTGGCAGGTCTCGTGCCTTGCGTTTGCGATGACCTTGGTTTGAATGTGTGACCCCAACAAATTTGGGTCGGTTTGGGTAACCCTTGTGACTGTGGGCGGACATGGAAATGAGAGGAACGCAAGAATTTTTTGCAGTAAATCTGCCCTCCTAGCAACTATTAAGAATGACACGAAGCTTTGGGTTACAACGAGTGCAAAAAACTTGAGCTGTATTTTTTTGGGGGGGGGGAGGGGGGGGGGGGGGGGGGTAGCTCATTTTTTTTCTTGTCGGTGTGCGGATTATCTCTTGCTCCTTCTAATTCAAAATACTAGCAAAGTTTTGGACTCCTTTGAAAAAAATAGTCTAACCTCAACGTAGTTTCTTGATGCAATGATGTACAACTAATCAAATTATAAACACAAGGCATGAGTATAACTTGCCCTATGGGGCTAGTTGGGCTTGGTTGTGGCCAGCTCACACGCCCAGTGGTTGCTTCTGCATGTCTAGAGAGGTGATATGGAGGCCAAGCTACACGTATCTCTTTATTCTGAAAAAATGAAAATCATATTTTTTCAGTTTCATTTTTTTGAAAATAATTTATGGATGTTGATGATGTTGTATTTTACCGGCATATAAAATCTCAACTAGAAATATATTGCATTTTGGGCTGTATAATAAGGGAGCGACTAGGTCTCACTTGAGTGAGAATTAAGTTAACTCTCACTCAGATGACCTCATCCAGTTACATGTGCAACTGAGATTTTTTAATTGTAACAAATGAATCACGATGTAAATCTAATGGGATTAGAGTTGAGTGAGTTCTAACTTAATTCTCGCTCGAGTGAGGAATAGTAAAACCGATAAAAATAACAATATGAATATGAAAATAGTGCACATAGCAAAATTTCAACTCTAAGAAATCTGACAGATTTTATTATTTTTTGTAGTCCAGAATATGAATTATTTTGAGTTGAGATTTTGCACTTTGGTAGGATACGCTATTATCTACGTCCAGAATTATTTTAAGATTAAAAAAAAAATGAAAATGTGGTTATTGATGTAAAAAATAAAGATCTACATGTAGCTCGGCCTCCGTTTTGGCTTTCCAGACTATACTCGTGTTATTAATGCTTTGTGTTATTGATGAAAACCAAAGGTAAATCTAAAGTTAGCAAGGAATCATATGGAATGAAACAAAAAAATGTGTCCTGAACTCCTGGTATGTGAACACAAACGGTTGGATCCTTCTCTGCCTTTAAGCTGAAGTCAGTAGCATGTTAACTGTGATAAAAAGAAGACAGTCTGAGAATGCGAGCACTACCTGTTGTTGTCCACCGACAAACAGATACGGAGGAGCTATTGATACTCAAGCCTTCATGGTTACCTCTTTCACAAGACTTTTGATGTCCAGATTATCTGTCTTCAGTCAAGAATGCTCAGGTCACATGCGGTTACACCTAATTTCCTGATGTAAGAATATTCCACAAAACATAATTGGTCTTCACAAGCCTAGATCCAAATTTAGTCAAGGAAGAAACATTTATTAACGTTTAGCTCCACGGTCATAATCACATGGACATGTGATCAACCAGGGTGCATCTTCCGAAGAAGATATTCTTTGCAACTTGTAACAAACACCAAGTCCTATCGGCCATTGGGTGTCCGTGGAGAGCGAATGTTGCGAGTGGAGCAAATGGAAATTCATTTTTACTTTACAGGAGAAACAAAATCCCCAGTGGTGGTGCAGTGGCGAGCATGCCTTTGTGCTCTTGGAGGCTCGTGGGTTGCTGCCGAATAAGGTTCAGTAGCTATCTGAAGAATGAGAGATGCTGGCAGGGTCCAGATGAACGAGTCGGTGGAGGAGCGAGGGCTGAGCTATGGGCTGGGCAACATCATTGAACAGTGAAATCAGCTTGGGATCATATCTATATGCCCTCATCTTTACTGATCTGTACCATAAAAAGATCTTGGCCACCGAAGCACTTGTATAGCATATCTGTCCAGTGTATTGTCGCCCTCATCGAGTTCATCGACTTGATTGATGTTACGAGGGTAACCTTATATCTAGATTAATCATCCCATTAGCTCATATACCAGGTTCAGATGTTTGCATCGTACCTAGTTTGCTGTCCTTTTTAGGCTGATCAAAAGTTTTGTGACAGAGGTAGCCATGATGGCTTGAGTATCGATTGCTGCTCCGTATCTGTTTGTCGGTGGATAGCAACAGGTAGTGCATTCTCAGACTGTCCACTTCTTTTATCACAATTAACACTGCGCTGTTACTGACTTCAGCTTAAAGGCAGAGAAGGTTTCAGCCGTTTGTACTCACAATTAACACTGCACTGCACTGCTACCAGGAAACTCTTTTTGTTTCCTTCCATATGATCCTTGCTACTTTGGATTTATCCTTCGGTTTTCATTAATGCCACACGTAAGAAAGTAAGTGTCAGAATTAGCTATCAAGTAGGCCAAAGCAAATGCTGCCACTGGGCGTCTGAGCCGGCCACAATCATTCACATGTCCAAACCCAACCAGCATTATAGGTCAAGTTTATACTCATGCCTTGTGTTTATAGTTTTATTAATTGCACATCATTACATCAGGGAACTGCTTTGAGGTTACAGGTTAGACTAATATTGAGGGTAGGTTGCAGACTAATTTCGCCGAGTAGATGTGTATCATGCACTAGAATACTTGCTCGTCGCCTGATGTGGATAACAAGTTCACATCTTTCGCCCGGTCTGCAGGACAGAAACATATTCCTAAGCAGACAGCTACTCATCAAACAAGCATCAGTGTGTTCACCGGAGATATTCTAGCTTGCATCATCGCAGATTATTTGTCTTCAGTCAAGATTGCTCATGTCACATGATGTTACTCTTAATTTCCTGCTGTAGGAATATTCAACGAAGAGGAACATAAATCATGATTGGTCCTCACAAGCCTAGATCCAAATTTAGTCAAGGAAGAAACATTTATTAACGTTTAGCTCCACGGTGATAATCACATGGACATGTGAACAACCAGAGTGCATCTTCCGAAGAAGATACTCTTTGCAACTTGTAACAAACACCAAGCCTATTGGCCATCAGGCATCGGTTGAGGGGGAACGTTGCAAGTGGAGCAATGGAATTCCATTTTTTACTTTACATCAGAGGAATAATCCCCAGTGGAGGTGCTGTGGCGAGCATGCCTTTGTGCTCTTGGAGCCTCGCGCGTCCAGAATAAGGTTTCAGTAGCTATCCGAAGAATGCGAAGACGCTGAACCAAGATTCAGTGGAGCGAGGCCTAATCTCCGGCCAACATCATGGAACAGTGAAATCAGTTCGAGATCATATCATACATCCCTCATCTGTACTGATCTGTACCATAAATCTTTGCCACCGAAGCATGTCTATATCTTATCTGTCCAGTGCACTGCCGCCCTCATGGAGATTCATCAATTTGATTGATGTGACGATGGCAACCTTATATCTAGATTAATCATCTCATTAGCTGATATACCGTACCACTGCAGGTTCCGAAGTTTGCATCGTACCAAGTCTGCTATCCTTGTTAGGCTGATCAGGACACCCTGACGATGCAAACTGCATGGAAGTCGTGCTGCAACTTGCCCTGGATGAATGTTTTTTTTTTGCTAATTCGTCGCATGGTTGTGAAGATACTTCAGTAGAACTACTAAACTGTAGTGCTGTTATCGAGCTGGAAAAGAAGAAGATCAGGTCGGAGCTGAGGCGTATCCGACGTTGCAGATAAGAAAATTCAGGATTAAAAGTCCGATCTTGGACGAAGTCTCCCTGAACTCCGATCCGCCAGCGAGTATTGCTTCTCCACTTGCCCGCGGGGGAGAGGGCGAAATCTGCACACGAGCTACCACCATTCCGAGCTCGATCGTGACTTCGCCCCAGATCTGCTCAAGGTCAAATCATGCAACGGGCAGATCTCTGATGAATCAAGTGTCGAGAAAGATAAGGGAACAGCAGCCCAATGATTGCATCTTATCCATCAAGCCGAGAGAGAGAGAGAACGGTGATCGGGTGATGATCGATGCCGACGCAAAACATGCTGCTCACTCTCCTCTCTCCCGGTGTATTTTAATGGAGGTCGCATCCATCTCAAAATATAAAACGAGCTAAAGAAAATGCTATAGTACTAGGGCAGATCGCATCGACCGGTCACTTGCCCACGACGATAAGAATTAGTACTCGTTAACTAATCATCAGGTCTGAAAACAGAGTGCTAATTGTCATCCTGATCCGAAGAACAGATAAGCAGTGGAGACCGATCGATCGGAAAACGGCACCCGTCTGATCGGTTGGTCGCGGGGTGCCCTCGGCGCGTTGCGCGACGAGACGACGCGGTTCGTGCACTGTCAGCGCAGCGGCGCTTCTGTTCGCAAGGATAGAGGCGACGCGTGGAGCTCTGCCGGTTTTGACATCATAGACAGATAAACTTATCAAACAACTCGATCATCGACGTCTTTTGCAGTCCTGCCCATGCCACAGCTCGTGTATTCCTCTAGTCTTTGGTGCATGTCCTCACGGCATGTGCGATTCATTTGCCTTCAGTTCGTTTGTGTTTAAGGGCTGAAGCTCCATTTTTGGTTCCGTCTGAATAGCTGAGGTTCCATTGTGGTTCAAAAGATGACCCCATTTGTTGGAGGTTTGTGCCATTTTCTCGCAAAATTATCCGCAAACCAAAAAACACTTGACAAGCGACGACTAGTTGATCTCTTTTGCATTTTTGCCCATGTCAAGCTAGAATATTCTACGCACCCAAAAAGCTTCGCATGTATGATTAGTTCCCTACTTATTTTTCGTTTTCCTTACGAGTTGAGGGTGGATAATGGTTCGGAGATGTCAACGGATGGACGAGAGTTTATTAGTTTTCTTTCAGGGTCAAATATCTTGAGAGAAAAATATTCCTATGAAAGGAAAAAAGATACAAGTCATGCTCCAAGTCCTTGTTCACTGGGAGTGAAATTTCATTTCCACGAGGATGGAGATTGGAAGGGATTTCCTGGAATCCTTCCTCTCACCCAACCCTCTCGAATTAACACAAATATTTTTCGATCTCAGTACACTAGTGTGGCGTACTGTTTCTAATTTAGACAAATTGAGACGGCCCATGGGTTATCTTAGAATTATCATACCAAAATTGGCTTGGTACACAAACTGTTGAGAATTTTCCAGAATTCGGGATAATACCCTACAGTTTTCTTGAATACACCTCAAAATATAATAGAAATAAGTAAGGCCTAGTTGTGTTCACACTCAAACTCGAGTTTTGGCTTCTGATCGGATCCTGTCTATTTGCAAGATTCCTAGAGAGAAAAATGGTGTTGAGTCATGAGTTGGCTAGGGTAGGTATGTTGCAAAATAGAACTGATGTGTGGATGGGTGCGGTTCCAGATGCTCTGATGAATTGTATCCTACAGGATTGTAACAACACTCTTATTAATTAAATAAAATCCCTTTCCCCGCAAAAAAAAACTCGAGTTTGGTATACGCCCTATTTGGTTCTGTGTTTCTTTGACTTGTTATACTTCATCCATGGGATGAAAAATTCATGCGCACACCGTTTCTAACATAAGCGACCAGAATTTAAATACCCCACGTTGAATTGAATAGTGATAGTGACTCCATATTGCACGGGACATGCCTACTCTATCTATAATTAAATATCGACATAACAAAAAGTTATGGCCTTCCACTAAGTACATATAGACCAAAGTATTCAACCATTCAATCTAGCCAATAAAAACATTTCAATGTTTGTTCTCACTGCTATCTCTAATCAAGGTTCTTAAAACCCTCTTAAACTAATTCCATGGGTTTAACGGAAAAAAATTTAAACCATCTATTTGATAACCAATAAGTAAACAATACTTGTACTTTAGCTTATAAACAATAATATTTCTTAATAGTTAGTCAACTAAGAATAGAAAATCAACATATTTTCTTATACTAAAAATAATGTTTAACTATTTGATTAACATACTTTTAAATTCTTCTTTTGAAACAAGGCAAAATATTTGCCTTATAGATTGATATAGGAGTAGCAAACATGATAGGCCGATGCCTAAAAAGGAGAAAAATGGTCACGAAACAGCCTAACCGATCATCTTCGTGAGATGCCTAACACCTGCTAAAATCCACTCTCTTCCTTCGTACGTGATTTTATGAATTAGGACCGACGGTAAAGATGAGATCGGAGTTTGAAACCAAAGAAACTTCTCCTCATGAGGATAGATGGGCGATTCAGGTGAGATCCCATGTAGATCTAACTTTCTATTCACTCGTGGGGTTGTTGAACACCCCCACATTCCCTTCCTTCCCAACATGCCAAGTGATAAGGGTGATGGCTGACCGAAACCCCTTAGGATGAGCGGTTGCATAATTGCAGATAGCTTGCCAATAATGTAGAACTGTGGCGCGGCTCGAGCGCATACACGGCAACTAGATGCGCTTGGAGTAAGGACGACACTCAAAGATAATGTGTCTCAATATCTCCAACATGCATTTGCAGAGCTGGAAGACCGGTTCATGTGGCCAATTGCGAATGGCAAGACATCTGAAGTACAAAGACGGTTCTGCATAGCTAGCCAAGTGAAGAAATGACATTGGCGGGTTGGGGATGCCCAAACCTTTTAGACAATATTCTCGAAGGAATAAAGCACATAGCCGAGGAACCGCGCCTTATAGATTAAAAATGACGAGTAAGAGCCACTGGCATAGGGAGACCAAGTGATCAAGTCGTTGATCTTAGGGTTGAGGTGAAAGTCTTGAAGAATGCTAAAAAAATGGACTAACTGAGCAATGCGCTCAACCGAGAAGTTTTTCATGTAGATTCCGAAAATCCACTTGTTATCAGTAAGCGCATAAACGACCGATTTCTTCTTTCTCGTGGATGCCTCGAACAACTTCGTGGCCAAAACTCTAGGTTGCTAACCAAGAAGCCACGAGGAAGATCAAAAGGAAGCTTTTTTCCCCATTTCGCACCGTCGCCTTAGTGCGAGCATTGAAGAGTTTGTGATCATATCGTCATGCGGGGTTTCCATGCCGCTCCAGGGCTTGCTGGGAGACGCCACTCCATCTAGAGCCAACACAATCGGAGGGCACGAGCAAGTTTTTCCAGATTAAGGGTTCCGAGGACCCCAGAGATTTTGGCCCGACGATATAAGGGAGGTCAAGCTCAACGCACCAGATTGGCGCAACGGAGCTCTTGGAGATATTGCTCACGAACCCATGACTTTCTCAAAGTTGCGAAGAATGGTGGGGAGGTTGGCAACATCTTGGGCGACCATCGAGAGAAAGATCGTCGCATCATGAGCATACATGGACACTCAAAGACGTGTAAATCTCCTAGCGTGGGAATGGAACATGCTGAAATCGGTGGCGAGCTCTAGGAGTCTCAATGCATTTTGTCAATGGCAAGGACAAAGAGCAACATTGATAGAGGTTCTCCTTGACGAAGGCCTGTCCCGTGGATGATGTCGGAGCGAGGAATCCCTTTCAACAGGGCCCGAGAGGAGGCAGACTTTTTAAAATTCTAAAATGGTCTAATTTTTTTGTTTAGTATTTCAAAAGAAAAGCATTTTAGATTTTTTTCAATCTCTTTAACCAATTGAGTAGATACTACACCTTCACATGTGTACGAATTTCCCCATAGTCGTGGAAGCCCAACCAACCTGACAAATAATCCATAAAAAATAAAGACAAACCCATTGACATTGAGAAGCAAGCCGCGGTTTATCCGGTTGCACGGCTCGAGCACACGCACCTGACCCGCCAAATACAAACTTTTTGAGCATAATATACTTGTATTCAAACGATAAGGAACATACAGGTACACATACAAGCATACAGAAACACAAAGGATACGGATACACAGCGCTGCTGCGCCACTCTTACAGGACGAACTCCCAAAGAAAACGAAAACACGAAGAAGTCCTTGGAGTTCATCTTCAACCTCACGAACGGAGCTCCCACTAGCCTTCCGATGAAGCCGCCATCGAAGAAGCAAGCAGCAAGCACACAGTCGCACCACAGAGCAGACAGAGCTCTAGCCAAAGGCGTTGACGAGCCACAATCGCCACCAGCTCCATGGAGCTGGATCTTCAAGCTGATAGAGCACATCGGCCGGGACGAAACCCGAGCGTCCTTTGCACCAGACCTGGGCCCAGCGGCGCACCACCCCCGTCGAGGTGGCCAGATCTCTCTCCAAAACAGCCCTCAAACCAGCAGTAGCTACCGCACCCGAGCACCAGCGCGTCGCCTCCCTTCTCCCCTCGCCACCACGGCCGGCCAGAGACTTGAGGACAGCAGACCAGCACCTCCTCTCCTCCAAAGCACACCACCCCACACACCCCTCACCGCCGCAGGAGGACGCGACGACACGACGACGACGGGGCCGGAGGACAGGGACCCGAAGCTCGCAACCGACGACGACGCCTCGCCGGCCACTCGCAGGGGATGAAAGCTCGACGGATCGAGGAGCCCCGAGCACCAAAAGACGCCGGTCCTACACCGCCGCACCCAAGCACGACGACGCAGAGGAGAAAGACCAGCGCCACACACCTCCACTCCGACGGCACCTCCGCCTCCAAGACACCGCCGGCTGGAACCCTACCTACTCTATGTACAGATCCGGGGTTCCCCTGACGGCGACGGAGGGCGAAGGAACCCGCGAATCGCCGACGAGCACAGAAGAGAAACTCCGATTCGCCGCTCTCTACTGTTCACTAAAGAGGGAACGAGACAACCTACCCCTTAGATCTCAGCCCGCCAAATACAAACTTCCGGGAGGTGCTCTGTCGTAAAGCGACAACACCGAGAGAGCGACGGGGAAAATTAAGCACAAAAACACGCGGAAAACCCCACCGTACCAGAGCTCCTCCCTAGAAAACGACGCCGTCCGGCCGCCGAGCACCGCACCCCGCGCCCCCGCTCCCGCCTCGGCAACCTTAAAACCTTGGACGAAAGCTGCCTCCCCTCTCCATTAACCTCCCCTCCCCAAGCTCCGTCAGTCTCCTACCGTCATTCCCCGACCGCCGGCCCCTAGCGAGCGAGCGAGCGGCGGATCCCCAAAAACCCAAACTTTCATCCCTCTTTCGGTTCTACAGTCTAAATCCGTCGCCCCGTCGCGTGGATCCATGGCCGAGGCCCCTGCCGCCGCCGGCGTCCTCGGCTCCCGGCCCGGGGAGGAGGTGGTCGTCGCCACAGCGCGCGCGCCCCCCGCGGCCCGTGAGCTCTGCTCCCCCACCGGTAAGGCATCCTCTTTGGACTGGCGCCACGGTTTACTGCTCACCGACTATGTCCCCTGTTTTGTTTTCGATTTGATTTTTATTGTTTCGTTCGTGTAGCGGGTGATACGGAGGTGCCTGGGGGTTCTGGGGACGCCGGCGCCGCTGCGGCGGAGGTCCCGGAGGGCCGGGCTGGGAGCGGCGAGGCGTCGGAAGGCCTAGGCGTGGACGAGGAGGGTGGCGCCGAGATCGAGTCGCCGGAGCCGGGTGTTCCGGATGTGAGATTAGAAGCGCCGGCGGCGCGACTCCACGAACAAAAGTTTGATTGTGGGAGTTCGGGTTCTGATGTAGCCGCTGGCGCAATCAGCGATATCTCTTCAATGGCTAAGTTGTCCCCATCAGGCGCCAGTTCGAATCCGGACACCACTGGGCCAATTGGTGGTTCCTCCTCTGACGAGCACGCGACTCGTGACCTCGGAAATGAGGGGAAAGGTGATCTGGATGGCCGAAATGGCCTTATCCACGGGGAAGTGGAATCGGAGTTGCGTGCTGGTGGCGGCGGCGACGATGGGGACACGGAGATAACCGGCGTTTCGTGTGACGGAGGGGTAGCGACAGGGTTTGAGGCCTCGGATGGCTCCACGGCGCCGGTTAAGGAAGGGGTGGACAGGATGGAGACGAGCTTGGATGACTCTGAAGCCTCAGACGGCTCGACCACGCAGGACTCTGATACCGACGTGGAGACGGAGTCCAGCAGCTCCAGTATAGAGGAACAGGACACCGGATATGGAGTCCACGTCCCACCCATGGTATGTTTTCCGTGCAAACCTCTATCAGCTAGGTACTTTTCTGTGGGCGAATTGATGCTGCAATCTGTGAAACATTATTAGGCAGTTTAGGCTCAAGGCAGCACTTTTATATGTGGTGAGAATCTGTCTCTATTTAGTATGCTGCTTTGTGTTGATATTTAGTACCAGTTTCTAGTTAGTTGGCGATGCTGTTCAACTAACTGAAGAAATTAGGTGCTAGAATTAATCGGGTGCACATCTATTTGTATATAAATTAATGGCACATGGTAATTTCGTGGCAAATTAGCATTAACTTGAAAAAATCGCAGCCTTCTCTCTATAAACCAAGCTTGTGCTCCTTATGGATATATGTTTGCTACAGCACGGATCATCTTCTGCTCAGGGGTTGATGTGTACTTCTATTTGTTTTCCTTTGTAGGAAGAAGTTACCTGTGAGGTGGCCAGAGAAAACAATATTTCGGAGGTGAAGAGCTCTGATAGGTATTGTTCTGCTTCATAGTTTTAAGCACCTTACATTTGAGTCACTGGCTTATAGCCTGATCTGTTTGCACACATGCATAGGGTTTTCTCATTTTCCCTTTTAACCTGTGAAGCTTGAAAAGAAGATTTATTCTATTTTTGTAAAAAAATATTCTTCATAGTCTGATAACTGATATGCTTAATTCATATGCAGGATGGCTTCTGTAGCTGTATCAAAACTTGTGTTGGCTTCAGGCGCAGCCATGTTACCTCATCCTTCTAAGGTAATGGTTGTTCTTTTCAGTGTGTAGATAATGTATGTTTACTGTACCTTCCAATAGAAAATGCACGTCGGACTAAACTTACTCTATCCCAATAGTCCAGTTAGTCTTGTCTTGTTGATTCTGCTCTCAACGTATTAGACTGAGCCATGGAATGCATTCTCAAGCAGTCATTTTTTAAAAAGTCTACAGAGCTCCTTTTCTTAATGGATCAATTTATGAAGAGGCCAGGGGCTTCTTCCTTTTGAAAAAGGGAGCTCATTTTCTTATCAAAATTTATGCTTCAGTTGAGTACAGCAGTACTCAATTAAGGGATTTCGTGATAGATGAATTCATTGTGATTTTTTTGTAGTTCATATGTTTGCTTGTCTAGCAGAGTTCATGTTTTTGCTTGTTGTGCTGATATTTAGTTCAATGCACTTTCCCGAAATGTTAAAAAGGATAATGTACATGGTTTTGTCTCATTTCTGTCTTAATATTTTTGCTCCTTCAGTATTTATAATACCTAAGTTAGAAGAGGGTTTTTATCATTCTTGCCACTATGACCAACCCTATACTCAGAATTGCCAGAAATGCCACTACTCCATTAGTTGACAATCAATTTTGCATTCCGTTATCTCCACCGTTAGTATGTAATCAATTTTGCCATTTGAGAGAGTTGAGAGTTGTCAGACCATGAGACACGTACGCATGCAAAGCTTACATTATAGGTATACACTAAGAGGTGCCATTTACTCTGGGCAGTCACATTAATTATCTGCTTGTTGCATGGTGCATACATGCATATTATGAGGAAAGAAATTCTATGGGAGAGGGCCGCATAGTCTGCGTCATGAGGCCCCTCTTGCGATTTTGCCACCTCACCCCAAAACGCACATCTCAAAGCAGCTCTGAAACCCCAAATAACTTCGTACGTAATGGTATAATGAAACAGGCCCCGTACAAGTTTGTATGTATACTCTTTGTACCCGTGATTTCCGTTTGCATCGGATATTTTAATTGATTCCTGTTGTAACTATGAACCCAAAAGTCACAGACATGACCGCGCCGCCGATTTTCGTCGCCGCTGGGATGGCTTGAGGCCAAACCTGATGCCATTGATTGTCTCTACAAGCTTGATTAACTGAAGAAGGAATTTGGTGGCGACGACGGCGGTTGGATACCCGCCGGCCTGGCCAATCAGCTGCTTCCACTAGGGATGGCGAAACCAAATTTAATCCCGACAACACTCAACTCTCTCAAATGGCAAAACTGATTACATACTAACGGTGGAGATAACGGAATGACAGAGTAGTGGTGTTTCTGAGGATTCAATCGGTCAAATGACAGTTCTGAGTATAGGGCCGGTCATAGTGGCAAGAATGATAAAAACCCAAGTTAGAATGTGTACAAAATGATTGAAACAACTCTAGGCCTCCGTCAAACATATAAACAGTTGTAGCTTCATCAACTTGTTTTATTTATGTGTGATACTGCACATGGACGAATATTTTACCTGCCATGTGTATTTGATCTGTTACCTATGGTAAAGTGCATCAAGTCAACACCACATTTCTCTAGAATCTCTCCAACTCTCTCTGACAATGATTTCTGTTAACAGGTGCGGACAGGTGGTGAAGATGCTTATTTTATAGCTTCCGATGGTTGGTTTGGAGTAGCAGACGGAGTTGGTCAGTGGTCATTTGAAGGTAAATCAAATCTTCTCAGCTGGAGTTTTTTTTGTTTAATATGTGAATGCTTTGAACTGCTAGGTATATGAATTGCATTTCCATGCCTATTTTGCAAATGTGTTCACTCCTGGAAAGCGCTAGTTAGCTAGCTGTACCATCAGTTGCGTTTCAGATGTCCACAGCTGACTTATTTGGTTCATTAATTTTAGACAAAATATGTTATTTGTTTTCATGATGCTGTGTTATTATTAGGAATATGATCACTTACAACTGTAGATGTGACTTTTTCCTCAGGAATCAATGCGGGGTTGTATGCGAGAGAGCTAATGGATAGCTCCAAACAAATTGTTACGGAGAATCAAGGGGCGTCAGGGATGAGAACGGAGGAAGTTCTTGCTATGGCTGCAGATAAAGCACGGTCCCCTGGTTCTTCAACTGTTTTGGTCGCTCACTTCGATGGGCAGGTATGTTCTTTTGTCAAGATTCTACGCACCTTCCTTTCATATTTCTTGGTGGTTAACTGTAAATGTAGTTTTCTTATCAACTCATTGATATGACAGGTCCTTCATGTATCCAATATCGGTGATTCTGGATTACTGGTGATAAGAAATGGACAAGTATATACACAAACAAAGCCGATGACTTATGGTTTCAATTTTCCGTTGCAAATTGAAAATGGTGTTGATCCTTCAAGACTTGTACAGGTGACACATCACTTGTTACCGCCACTATTTTGTTATCAATTTCCACTTTTCAGCTTTCTCAGATTTTAATATATGAATTTGCCTCTTTATTCACAGAATTATGCTATCGACGTAGAAGAAGGTGATGTCATTGTAACAGCGACAGATGGTCTGTTTGACAACGTCTATGACCAAGAGGTGGCAGCCGTTGTGTCGAAATCTCTAGAATCTGACGTCAAGCCTACGGTCAGAACTAAGGAACTCTTCTTTCTGGAATCAACATAGACTAATGAACCCACCTCCAGAAAATAGTCAGCAAAGAATTATCCTGAGTCCCTGACCGTTTTACCTAACTTTCTGCAGGAGATTGCTGAGTTACTGGCTGCTAGAGCAAAGGAAGTGGGCAGGTCTGGATCCGGGAAGAGCCCGTTCTCGGACGCGGCACTGTACGCTGGGTACCTGGGCTACTCCGGGGGCAAGTTGGATGATGTAACAGTTGTAGTGTCCATTGTCCGGAAATCCGAACTATAAACCTTTGATAAGTTGTATTTTTTAATCTGAGCAGCCATGGCCGCAGCAAGTTGCGAGCCATGCTCTTCTCTGTTCTGAATGAGCCGTTGCTGTGTTTCTGGCCGTCTGAAGGTTTACATATCTAATCGTAAAAATGATGTGAAGCAACAGTGAGATGCAAAACCGCTCATGTTACTTGAGAGATGATTGTGCATGGAAAGATATGTTCATGAACGACACTCATTTAAAGTTTTAAACGTGTATAAATCGAATGGAAACTCTCAGACAAGATAGATACAGCTCGGTACAGGCAGCAAAACCAGCAACAACTGCTCGGTTTGCTTTCTCAGCCGTGTCAGGCAGGTATAGCGGAAATGGTGGCATGGACGCCCAGCTTATATGAGCAGATTCGCAGCAACAGTTGCTGCGGCTAGGAAGACGATGGCTGAAGCCGGGAAGGTGGATGCAGCAGCGGAAGCTGACGGGGACGGAGCTCGAACCGTGGAGTCGCTTCCAGTTCCGGCCGGTGATGCTGCGGAAGGTGTCGATGACGGTGAGCCCCCGAAGAACGGCGCCCCGGAAGACGGAGCAGGAGCTGGAAATAGGGCAACATAAGCATAAAAATTGCAACGTTTTTACTCAGAGGAATGAAAAGAGAAGCATCATGTTCCGTTGCTCAAACCTGGAGACCCACTAGTCACACCCGGAATGGCAACTGCAACAGCGCAAGTGAGAGGTCGTTAGGATATAATTCCGTCAGGATGCTGAACTCATCAAACAAACGTTACAACAGGAAGTTTCAAAAATGAAAAAAACTTCAGAGAAGAACATCAAGCTGCAAAGGTAATTGACCACAAATTCGTGAAACAATTCATGTGCACAAATCCTCCAGAGAGATTAAAATGGATTACAAAACCGTAAAGTACATAAACCAAAGGACTGCATGATCGATCAAGGCAGAACAAACTAGCAAACAGGCAAAACTTACGGTGGCACTTGCTGAAGGGAGGCGTCTTGACCTTGCATGCGCCGGGCAGCTGCAGGGCCTTGGTCATGTTGAGGGTGACGCCGTAGTCCTGGCCGCCCTGGAACGCCTGGCAGAGGCAGGCCACCTCCTTCCTCACCACGTCCTTGAGCCCCGAGCAGCACGACGCCTCCGGCGTCGCCACCGTGCTCCCTTCCTGCACGTAGCTGAGGCACCCCACCAGGCTGATCAGGGCGTCGCTGCAGTCCACGGCTGGCGCCGGCGCGGCCACGCTGCCACCGCCGCTTGCACCGTTGACGTGGGCTATGGCTAGCGCCGACAGAATCAGCAGCGATGGCCATGCCATGGCCGTGGTCGACTTACATGCCATTCTTGTTGGCTTCCGTGTTTGTGCACCGCGCTTATGCTATAGTGATACGTAGAGGTCGGCGTGGGAATGTTAGGAGGTGCACGGAGAGGTGTTTTTATGTTGTGATGGACTGCCACCGTCGCATGCACCACAATGCATTCCATTAGTGGGGAGTTTGTTGGTGTTACACCTGTGCTCGCACTGACATGAGACAAATGAAACTCATCCTAGCCTTACTTTTACCGGTCAAAGAAGATGCGGCCATATGGGGAAAAAGGGTTGAGAAATCATAGCGTCTCTAGCTTGCCCTAGGAATAAGATCTGTATCGATTCACCGTTCTGGTCCCAGCCACTACGAGAACAGAGTGCAGTGGTGGCGATAGAAGCTAGCGAGAGAAGGGGCTTCGGCGAATTGCCAAAAATGATGAAGTGCGAGCGAGTCAGAGCATGAACCGTGACCAAAGGGAATTTCTGCTCCCATTCTACACTAGCAAGTATACGGTCCAATTTCTCATAAGTTGGCACTTCCCGTCTACTTGCCCAAGTGTATTGGCGCCCCGACAAATGTAACTCCTTCAGGTCTAGACTTTCTATAATCGCATTAAATAAGAAAGGCCATCTACCATTGAAGTTATCATTATTTTTCTCCTCCTCTCTTCTAAAAAAAAGTAGCTTAGCGAGAGAAGGTTGTGGGGGTGAGCTAGCCAAGCCAACCGAGCGGATTGTCAAGAAGGCCATCATTCGGTTCAGTCTCAGGGCTCGAGTAACATCAGCCATAATGCCAAAACAACAACAACAAAAAAAATCCACTGTGACGATGCAAAGGTGGACACCGCAGCCGCAGGATCGTCGGCGTGGGTGCGCAGCGGCACGGGAGAAAAGAAACCCCGCGCACGATAGCACTGGGGAGACTTTTTCGAGAGCTGGGACCAGAAAAGGCACGCTGCGAATCCTCACCGATATGATCATCAAATCTCTCTGCGAGGCTGAACATAAAAGGAGTGCTTACGCTGCCGCGTCGAATTGCTCACGTCACGGCCGAGCAAGCTTGATAGCCGCAATCTAAAAACATCCACCACCAACATGTTCAGATTGATTGCAATATTACAATTGCTATAATTTGACGAGGAAACGCAACAAATGATTTGATTGTGAACGAGGCGTTCACTTTTCTTCTATAGAGTCGAGACGCACGAACAAAGGTAGCAGAGTACAACCAAAATAATAACCAATCTTTACTAATTTCTGGAGTGCAGTATAATAACTACCCTACTACGTATCTTGTGGCAAGGCTAACTAATCGAATCCGCTATGCTAACAGAAAACAGAGGGCCTAAAACAGTGCAACGGCAAGCGCCGCGGTAACCACCATGGCTCCCATGGGAGCAACGAAGTTAGCGGCAGATGCAGTCGGCGCGGCGGTCGGGGTGCTCGCCGGCGTTGACGCGGGCAGCGTGGCGGCCGGTGCTGGGGTTGTCGGCAATGGGAGCACTGGAGCTGCAAGGCATTATTTTAGACGATGCGTTAGACACAAATTAGCGTTTGGAACAAGAAAAAAAGGCAATCATTAGCTGGTGCGTTTTTTCTATTCAACAAAAACAACTGTTAGGCAATCTGGTATATCTGCTGTTCATCGTTCAGAGTATTACTTTTTTTTTAAACGAGTTCACAGCATTACTTTACAATCAAAGATGTAAACTGAAACAAGAGACGTGATAATGACGTACCAGGTTTGGGTTGTGCCGACGCAGGGGGTTGAGCACTGGGAGCTGCAAAGGCATAATAATCAGGAAATCAGTTCGAAAATATCATGTCTTAGTTTTTTCCATTTTAGAAGAATGTAAAAAAAATGCAATAATGAAAAGAGAATCCTAAATGGGCCAATTCGGGCAATTTCAATCCATACTCTAGCCCAATCGTCCAAACCGATAGAACGCGCTACCCAGATCGTTCGGCAAAATAAAAATAAAAGTTAACAGTGAACGGCGGTACACGATCAGGAAACATACCTAGATATGCAGAGGCCGGGTGTAATGCTTAAAACTCTTAAATAATAAAATCCCTTTATCAAAAAAAAAAAAAAAAAAAAGAAACATACCTGGCGTAGCCGGACTAGGCAGTGGAAGCGCGGGCACCGGCGCAGGCGCGCTCGATCCCGGTGCAAGCGCAGGCATCTGAGGAGCAAGGGCCAGCGCTGCAGTGGGCGGCACCAGCAGGATCCGAGCGTTGGCCGTGGGAGACAAAGCCGGCATGGGCGCCGCTCTCGGGCCTCCATAAGGCGCCTGCACGGGCGGCATGGCCATACTAGGCGCCATTGCTGGCGCGTTCGACGGAGCGGCGTTCGGCAGCACGGGCGGGACTGCTGACGGGAACGTGGGCGTCGGCACCGGCGACTTTGACGGAGCGGCGGCGGGCGCCCGAGACGCCTCCTGGAGCGACGACTGCATCGTGATGCCGCGACGAAACCATAGTTCGTGGAACATTGTCGCGAAGGGAATGTTGACTGCAAACGTTGGAAAAAAGAAAGCAAAAGTTAATAAGGTTAATTAATCTCTATTGGAGACTAGGATCATACAAGTAATAGATCGATGTTGCAGATGTGCGCAAAACTAGAAACAGATTGGAATACCGTGACGAGCGATCGAACTACTACTACTAGTATTTCAGACGAGATCTCAGTAGTAGATGAGTGGCAAGAAACACCACTTCTGAAAGCTTTGATCGATGTGGATGTGCTTACATGATTCGGCGACGGTGGTGGCGCAGAGCACCAGCACCAAGACAGTGATACACTTCGCCGCCATGGGAGGCGATGGATTGGGAGGCTGGACGGCCTAGGTTAGATGAGCGCGTGCGTATATTTGTTTTCCGATGTTAACCGTGGGTACGTGCAATATATAGAGCGCGAAACAATACGCGGGAAGCTAACAGATTTGGTGCGATTCTTGCGTAACCGGATGACCTTCCTTCTCTCTGAAGCTAAACCTAAATTGTTCTGTTACGATTTGATTTGGAAACAGGCCACCGAGCCCACATATGTAACAAAGGGAAGGCAGATGCCTGCCCGGGTACATTCAGCCCAAGAAAAATATCCCCCCCCCCCCCCCCCCAAAAAAAGCCCGCAGAAAATAATACCCTGTATAGCATGGGTATTGGGTCACGATTTTCTGGTTTAATTAATCGGTACAGCATGCAAAAAAAAAGTAGTAGTTACATTCGTTCTTAAAACGACGTCTAGCTAGGCATGCAACCAGGTCTGTTCTAGGGCCTTGGTTAGATGATCCTCCAAATTTTCTTATGCCAACGCTTGTAAAAGATTTAACAATGTTTGATTAATAAAGATTGATATTCACTGTAAAAAAACGACGCCTAATTTTTTTAATCAAAAGTTAAACTTTGTAAAGTCTGACAAAGGTGTGTCTCGGATGAGGAGAACGATAGCCTCATGCTTACTTTCACGGATTCAGAGCTCGATTCGGTGTTAGCAAGCATGAAAGTAGACACCGCGCGAGGGCCGGATGGTCTACATATCGTCTTCTTCAAGAAATTCTGGGCTCTCACAAAGCCGTATGTTTTGGCTACTGTGAATGAATTCGCTCTTGGAGAGAGTGGATATTTCCAGACTGAACTTTGGAGTTCTGACGCTTATTCCTAGGTTCAGGAGCGGAGGACATCCGGCAGTTCAGGCCTATAGCGTTGATCAATGTCATTTGCAAGTTTGTCGCGAAGGCTTACGCTTCTAGGCTCTCACCCATCGCTCATCGTACGATTAGTAGGACGTAGTCCGCCTTCATCAAGGGGTGGCACATTCACGAGGGAGTGCTGTCACAAGAAATTGTACATGAGACTAAGTCCAGTAAACTTGGGGGAGTTTTCCTAAAATTGGACTTGAAAAGGCTTACGACCGTGTTCGTTGGGACTTCTTGAGGGAGGTACTGCTTAGGAAAGGCTTTGACCCAGGCTGGGTCCATAGAGCCATGAGTTTGGTCTCGGGGGCCAAACTGCGATTACCATAAATGGTGAGATTGGTAATTTCTTTAGGAACGGTAGAGGGGTTCGTCAAGGCGACCCTCTATCTCCTCTCTTGTTTGACTTTGTCGTGGAGGCCCTGGCGGCTATTCTCGACTTAGCCAAACAAGAAGGTCATATTCACGGGGTCATCCCGCACCTGGTACTTGGGGGTATCACATCTTGAGTACGCAGATGATACGATCATCATGATCCAGCCAGATGATCTGGAGATTGCGAACCTGAAGTTCATCCTCTTGTGTTTTGAGAATATGTCCGGGCTCCGGATTAATTTTCACAAGAGTGAGGTCATGGTTATGGGGACCACTGACCTGGAACACCAGCGGATATCCAACATGTTGAACTGCAATAAGGGCTCTTTCCCGTTCACATATTGGGGCTCCCCATTAGTGACCACGCCCTAACAGCTGGGGATTGGGGACCGCTTACCGCTAGGGTTGGCAAGAGGGCGGATCCGTGGATGGGCAAGTTTATGTCATCCGTGGCTCGGTTAACCCTCATCAACGCCTGCCTCTCTAACCTTCCCCTTCATGCCATGGGGGTGTGCTTGTTGGGCAAAGGTATCCACAATACCATGGACAACATAGATCGAGATTCTATTGGGAGGGTAATGGACCCAAAAAGAAATTCCATTGGGTCCGTTGGGACGCGATGTGCAAGCCAAAAGCCTTGGGGGGCCTAGGTATCATCGATACTCATCTCATGAACATATGCCTAATGGCAAAATGGATTTGGAAGATCTACTCGGGTGACCAAGGCTTGTGGGCCGAGATCATTCGAAACAAATACCTCCGATCAAAAGACCTGATCGTGGACCACCACCAGCCGGGTTCTCAATTTTGGAACGCAATACAAAAGATTAAACATGTCTTTAGCTTGGGGGCTAAACATCATGTGAACAATGGCAAGTCGACCAGGTTTTGGATTGACTGGTGGAGGGGGGCAAGTCCCCTCAGAGATAGATTACCGGCTTTGTTTGCCATTTTCCACGACCCTGAGGCCTCTGTGGCACAAGCTTGGGAGCTTGAGTCTTGGCCCACGGCCTTTCGCCGGTCATTTGGCCCTACTGAGTGGGTCGAGTGGAACAACTTATATAGAGAACTCCAAGGTGTGAACCTTTCTGCGGACCCTGACCGCATCACCTGGGCTCTTGAACCTTCGGGGAGGTTCTCGGTACGCTCTCTATACCGCAAGTTATGCCAAGGTACGCCAAGGAAGCACTACAACGATATCTGGAAGATAGCTGTCCCTATGAAAGTTAGAGTGTTCCTTTGGCAACTCATTCGGAAGCGCCTCCCTTCCAGTGACAATATTCGTCAACGGAAAGTCCCTTCCAACGGGTGTTGTGCCTTATGTGGGGAAGTGGAGGACACAAACCACATCTTCTTCTCATGTTCTCTAGTCAAGTTCGTTCGGGAGCTGCTTAGTTGCACCTGGAATCCCTCGTGTTTCGTGGACTTATACCGCCTGTTACGCATTGAAGTAGGCCAATCAAAACGCATCCTGTGGACTTGTTGTGCGGCTTTGTGCTGGACTCTTTGGAACATTAGGAACAAGTTTTCGATTGAGGGATCTTCCCTTCCCAGCCAGCTGATGGCCTGTACAAAATGTCTATGTACCTGCAGGTGTGGAGACCAGTGACTATGAGTCAGGATCGAGAGGCTTTGGAGCTGGCGATTGGCAGGATACGCATGCTCCATTCTATTGTTCGGGAGGGCCGCTAGTCGCTCTTCCCCTGCCTCATCTAGTGTCCTTGTTTGATGCTGGATGTTCCGGTTTTAGCACGTCTTGTTTGCCTTTTGGGTTGTGCCTCATCTCCCAGTAATGTAACCGTGTTTTGTTGTTGTTTTTCTTTTTCGGTCTTCGGAACCGTTGAGACTTGAGACTTGTATGACTTGTGCTGCCGGTGTGGCTTCATTAATTTAAAGCCGGGCTCTGCTCGAGCCTACCGTCTAAAAAAAAGTCTGACAAAGTTTTTGAAAAAGCATTACTAATATTTGTAGTACACAATCAATATCGTCAGATAGATATATTTTAAAATGATATCTATATAATGTTATATATACCCGTTGATTTTCTTCTAAAAATTTAGTCAAACTTCACGTTGTTTCATTTTTGAACAAAGTTTAGGCATTCTTTTATAAACAAAGGGAGTAGTGGAGAGGTGTGTGAACCAAGTGATAACCGATTAATGATAATGACCACGGTTATTAGCTCGTTTTTGTGCTCCCTAAAAACTGACATAGTTTTTTGACGGAACGCAAGCATTCCATTAAGACACGACGAGATCGTCGGTCACCAGAAGAGATACATCAACAGGGTAGTCAGACAGCCACAGAAGCTGGTCTGTTCTCGACTCCCTCATACCCAGCGCTGCTAAGCAATGAGCAGGCATATTACACGCCCTTGGGCAGTACTCAACTGCAAAGTCAATAAAATCCATAATAAGGCGATATTTGATATCTAGAAATAACTGTCCCAGGCGTGCTTGATCAAAGGAGTTCGAAGTGAGAGCTTGCTTGAGGTTCAGCGAGTCCGTGGCCACAATGACACGGCCTATACCCATCTGCTCAGCTTGACGCAGTCCATTCTCCAGCGCAAGAGCTTCAGCATGCAGTGCATCACTCACATGGTGGATCGGACCAGCATCAGCAAAGATAATGGTCCCTTGGCTATCACGTGCGACCACACCCCATCCTCCCATTTTCCCAGCTTCACAGAATGCACCATCAGAATTGATCTTGATGAAATCATCAGAGGGAGGTTGCCATGTCGGGATTGTGCTAGGAGATGGTGACGGTCTGGGCTTGTAAAACTGGGCCCATTCATCAACATGGCGCAGGATCAGACGCTGGAGATCATCCACCGATAGGCGTTTTTCCTGGTGGTTTTCTTTGTTCCTCTCACTCCACCAGGTCCATAGTAATGCCACCGTCATCATCTTCTTTTCATATGACAGCTTCCCTATTTGTTCGACCACTCTTAGAGGTCCTGGGCATTCCATCAGGGCAAGCCTAACATCATTCATTGGGAGCGCACGCCAAATAGGCTTCACTTGCTTACAACGGAAGAAAAGGTGGCCTCCATCTTCAAATAGTTTGTGGCAGACAACACACCTGGTATCAAGATCAACACCCTTCCGTGAGATATTCATATGAAGAGGATGGCTGTTATGGCTAAATCTCCACAGAAAGTGGTGCACTCTAGCAGGGCAGTGCAGATTCCACAGCCCACGCCAGGTATCCTTCCTCCAGGAAACACCATCAGATGAAGCTCCATTCCCAATTTGTTGCTGCAAATCAATCGAAGCAAGATGGGCTCGATAGGCTGACTTGACTGTAAAAATTCCCTTGGAATCAAAGTGACTCGTCGCAAGTCACACCAAAATATGTGAGTGTGTGTGGTTAAGAATTTATGTGTTTCTAGTAGTGTAGAACATAACTTGACGTTCTCCTTATAATTTGGTCTCCACCTTCTTACCTTAGCAATTTGAGACTATACACACTTGAAATTTATGAATTTTAAAATGGGCCTCATGCACACATGAATCCCATACTTGTGAGGTGGCAGAATTGACTTTGCTTTATTTTAAGGAACTACTTATATTCCACCGACTATCATAGCACGCTCACTCCACATCGTGCTTCACCTGACGCATGCCTCCGTTGTCGTTGCTTTCTCTCTCCCCGAAAGATGCTCCCTTCTCTCTGTCCCCTCTCGTCGGCTGGCTCCTCTCTGTAACCCCTCCTCCCGCTAGACGCCGATGCCATAACTTCCCCACAGGCTTACCTCCATTGCTGCAACTCCTCCACGTGTTGGCCTTGTCGCTGCCGCGTTCTGGCTACGTCGATCACCGCCTACTCCGCCGCACACGATGATGGCTAGCGACCTCTCCACGGGTTCCATGGACGGCGATCTCCTCACACGTTGCCGGACCTCGAGAAGACGAAGTGCACAAGTGGATTGGTCATGGGTTCACCTGATCGGGCTCCAATGGGTCTCGGGCTTCGCGAATTCATGGCTGCCTACCTTGAATCTGCGCATGACGGTGTGTTCACTCTTCATTTTGGTGGTCATGGTTTTTAAAATGCTACTATCTCCGTTTCGTAAAGTAAGGCGTATATTTTTTGTCAAAAGTCAAGATAGTCTAACTTTGAACAATTTTATAGATAAAAATATGAACATTTATAAAATTTGATAAACGTAAAATGAAAATATATACTATGGTGAGTGTATTGATGTTGATTTGATATTCGAAACGTTCATATTTTTATCAATAAAATCGGTCAAAGTTACACTATGTCGACATTTGATTAAAAATATATGCCTTACTTTATGGAACGGAGGGAGTACAATGGCCTATCATTTTTGTCATGTTCTCATGAGCTAGCAGGATGTTGCAATTATTTATGGGCCTATACTACAAAGAGATTTTTCTAATTTGTGTTTCTGCGTGTGTTGGGAATATATGTTGCATAAGTTTTTCATGTTGCATACAGTGACACACTTTTTTTATATTTGACTGCAATAAAACAATAATTTGTTGCATATGTTTTTCATGTTGCATACAGTGACACACTTTTTTATATTTGACTGCAATAAAACAATAATTTGTTGCATATGTTTTTTTTGCCACATGAGCATAATTGAAATGTTGGATAATTTCTTACACATTTACGGATCCTGGAAATAAGTTGTAAAAGGATGTTGCAATTCTAAAAGATGTTGCGCAAGGATGTTGTGTTAATCGCAAACGTGAGATTTACCACATAAGTTGATCGGACTGGTAGGGACTGATTCTGCCCCATAGATCAGTCGGCAAATTGCTAGCGGTAGCCTTGCTCTTATTTTTTTTTTTTTGCGGGGTAAATGGAAGTTTTATTCCACAGTAACAGGGTTACAATCTGCTAATACAAGATTTTGTAAAAGTGGTACTCAATGTTTAGAAATCTATATGCCCCGTGTCCCTATTCATTGAGTGCGTTTGGTTTGTTTTATATATCTGGAGCTTCTTCTTACTACTAAATTGTTGGCAACTTATACGTTTGTGTCCCTATTCATTGAGATGAGGGCTTGAGTTTACTTCATTTTATTTATCTAGAGATTATTTTAGTCCTTAATTGTTAGCAATCTATATGACTTGTTTCCAATAACTAAGAAAAATAACTTCGGTTTATTTTATTTATCTAGTGCTTCTTCTTGGTAGTCAATTGTTAGCGATCGATATGTCTCATGTTCCCTTTCATCAAGCAAGGTTTACATCATTTTATTGTTAGGAATTTATATGCCTCTGGTCCCTATATATTCCTTGAACTAAAGAAGTGGCTTTACTTTTTTTTAATCTAGTTGTGTTCTTAATAGTAAATATGTTTTTTCTGTTTCTACCATTTGGTGTAGACGATGATGAAAAGATGCAGGATTTCCACTTTGTTGACTTCGGGCTGCCATCTGATTGTTAGAAGACGGTTGGAGCTGTTGAGAGTATATGAACGTTTTTTCAGTATGTTTACTCCAAAATAAAACTAGATATAACATGAGAGCTAATCTAAGAAGATTAATCCTTTCAACGATACTAATAAAACTACTAGATATGAAACTCGATACACTAGTACAGAATGACACATCGGAAACGGACAAAAAACCCCATCGGAATTGGAGAAACGGTCCGTGTCCCAGACCCTATCACTGATGTGAAGGCCGTTATCGGCAACGGAGGCAAAACACCGTCACCGATGAGGATAGTTTTTAGCAACAGTGGTTATTGGCCTCCGTTGCCTTAGTTTGATCTCATTAGATTCGGAGTTTTCTGTTTACCCGTTTGCACTGAGCTTTTCTCATATTTTCGAATATATGGACAAAACGTCTGATTGCACATTGCACATGGAAAGGCTGATTGCACATTGCACAAAACGTTATTCAATTCATAACATAGAATAAATGTCATCATTATAGTGGTACACAATAATATGACCATTTACACTTTGACTACAATCATATCTATCATACATTGGAATATCGCCGATTACACTTCGACAACAATCATATCTATCTAAACCTATAAGCAACTAACCTAACAAGATGGAAGGATGGCTTAGTTAAGCCAGCCTTCCATCTTTGAGTTGGAGCTCACCTACTATGAGCTCTAGTTCGTCGCTGCACCCGCTCCAAGACCAGCATCCTCGAAGTTTCCGTGCCTCGAGGTTTTTGGTTCTTGGAATGGTACGTTGGTACTTTAATGCAATGTTGCCGAAATAAACTACTGCGTGAAAGAAATAAAAGATTAGCTAAATATACAAAATGCATCTGGATATAAAAGAAAAATCAGTGGCTATTTTCCAGCAACTGCTCTATTCGGTTGACACTTTTCAAGCAACTGCTAAGATCGGTGACAATTATCTAGGAACTGCATTGTTCGGTTCCCATCTTGTCTCTTATTTGTGGCGGATAGTTCCCATTCCTTTTGTCACTTCTTCCTCGTTCCACCCCAATCCCCCAGCAGCCATGGACGACCACTAACAAACAACAAAGACTACTACCGTCCGTGCCCGCGGCGTGGTGTACACGAACGAGGAGCATACCGTGGAGCGGATACTCAACAAGTACGAGGATTGGCTAGCAAAGAAGAAGTATGGGTTCGTCGGCCTTAACATCGAGTACATCCGTAATCGTCGGGACATCGCTGTCCTGTAACTCGCCATGCGCCAGCACGTCCTCATGTTCCACTGGTGCAAGTCCTCGATGCATTGTCCGACGCTGGGCAAATTCTTTGAACGCAAGAATATCACCTTCGCAAGCGTGGACATCACCAACGACAACGTCGTGCTATCTCGTGTCGGCTTCCACATTCTAGCAGAGTACTACGTGGACATCCAACTAGTATACAAAATCAAGGGTGGAGATGAGAGGGACGGAATGTTACTCTAACATGAAGGAGTTCCCATCGAAGCAGCACAAGTTTTGGGAGTGAAAGCCGCCGTACCAAGTTAACCTCGAGTACGCAGCAATATATGGGTACGTGACCTACGAGTTGTATCGTAAGATCCTAACCTTAAATGACAGGCTACGTCCAATATGGCGGGAAATGCTCTGCCCTAGGTGCAGGAGTGGCGAGGGATCTACGACCAACAAGCGCAATAAGTGGGATGATGAGTGCTGAATTGCAATAGGCCTTGGATGTCGGTGTTGAACTAGTTTGAACGCAGCAATAAGTGTTGTAATTTTTAGAACATGTGTGTGTGAATTTGCACTAGGAATAGGATGTGAATGTTGAACTAGGTGTATGAATAACTAGTGTTTGTAATAATATCTACATATGTTTGTGACTGAAAGTGTTTATGTGTTAAAATGCTCATATATACTCCCTCCGTTTTTGTTTGTGTTAAAATGCCCATAATATCTACATATGTTTATGGCTGAATATGTTTAGGTGGTCTACATGTTGTCTAGATGCATTTGCATACATGATTAGAACCTAGTTCATCGGCATCACAGCCGGTCACATAAAGATTTTCACCTTTCACCCGGCGGGAGAAGAGGTGCCGGCCTCTTGCATACGCCAGCCTCTGCCACACACGCACTGACGCTACCAGCAACAGATCTCGTCGGAGAGGAGGTGCCGGCATCTGCCACACGCACACCGACGCCGCCAGCAACACATCTGGCCGGAGAGGAGGTGCGGGCATCTGCCACACGCGCATCGACGCTACCAGCAACACATCTGGTCGGAGAGGAGGTGCGGGCATCTGCCACACGCGCATCGACGCTACCTGCAACACATCTGGCCGGAGAGGAGGTGTGGGCATCTGCCACACGCGCATCGACGCTACCAGCAACAGATCTCGCCGGAGAGGAGGTGCCGGCATGCGGTGTTGGAGGAGACGACGAGACCGGCGATAGCCTCGCGCTGCTATGAGCCGCCGCCACGAACAGAGACACTGGGACAGTGGGGAAGAGAGTGAGAGGGTTAGGTTATTCTGTCAAGGCCTATATATATACAAACGCAGGTACCACATAGGAAACGGTTCTTAATTTAAATCGTTTCCTTTGCGTGTCTACCATTTACAAGGCAGAACTACCTGCAGAAGATAAGAATTTCTACTATAATCAAAACTAATAGTAATGAACCACATAGGATACATATATTTATAATAAATATGCCTGAATTACATAAGGACTTGATATTAGTAATAAAGTAAACGCTTACATATATATGCTACTAGCTACTGCTACTACTTGCAGTTCTTGATGAATACTCATCGTTGCTGTATACGAGGGCCTCCCTCCACCATAAAGTACCGTCGAAGATCTTGATGAAGAACCCGTTGTCGTCGTCGAACTCGAAGCACAGAAAATAACCCTGCTCAAGCTTGTACGCTTCGGCGAAAGACCTCCATCCCTTGGCGAGGTACAAATGCCCCCGCCACCGACGTCCGTCTTCACCGCCCAACTTCCGTTCTCGCAGTCCTCCATCCTCAGATGCATGGTACTTGGCACCCTGCCACAGAGCTTCTCCGCGAACGCTGCTGGGAGCCTCAGGCGCCCCTCGATGCCCTTGTACAGGATAACCATGAACTCAGCTGAGGGTGAGGGTGACACCGACGGTGAGGACGACACCGACGGTGTGGAATTACCGCTGCGCCACCTACCTCGTCCACGGCCACGACCGCTGCTGGTACCTCTCGCCATGGATTTGGACGGAGCCGATCTGGCAAAGTTTGGAAAACGGGAGGCGATGGAGCTTCAAAGAGACGGCCGCGCTGTGCATTTATACTCGCGGGTCTACTCCTCCCACCACCCCATCTGCCGCTTCGCTAGCCTCCACGTGTCAACATTTTCAACGGTTACAAAAACCTATCCGTTTCCATTGAGGCACATAATGGAAACGGGTCATTTTAATGACCGTTGCCAATAACATGGCGACGGAGTTAATAATTTCTCCGTTGCCAATGTTGACAGGCCAGCCGTGGCTCAGGTCAATCTGGCCACATCGGCCACGCGGAAAGCTCGATTTTCCATCGCCTAACTCGTGTCGTTTCCATAGAGGGGTATCCGATGTGTCGTTCTGTACTAGTGATAGGTTATCACAACATATCTATCTCGATTGCTAATTTGCTAGTACGAGTAAAGTAAGAATAATCACTAACACTAGGGATAAGAGGACACATAACATAGTCTTTGGCGTGGCGGCGACAACAGCGGCAGTGGCAACAACAACATCCTTGTCAGCGTCCGTCGCCATGGTGATGTAGTCAAAGTAGTACAACATAGTAGAGAAAGACGATGAAGAGCTCATGAGCAATCACAAAGGGTCAAAGGTATGTGTTTCCCGAAAACCATATCGCCTCTCGCCCGTACAGAATCTCTAGAGACACTGTTCCGGAGACCTAGCCACCCGGTTCGCAGTGCATGCCGAGAGGCGGGATTGAGAAAACATAGAGGGGCCACAAAGCTCTGAAAGTGGTGGGTGTTGTGCGTAGGTAGGAAAAAAAATAAGATTTGGTTCTCCTCACATAGGTGGGGCTGGGAAGATGTGGGGTCAATCCCACGTACGAATCGGTAACAAATCCAGAACATTGATTAAATATCGGTAAAAGTTGCATGGGTCCATTAAACTTCTTAATTAATCATGATTATTTTCCCAAGCATCAAAAGAAAACACAAGTTGCATGGGTTGGATCTCGACTCGTTAACCAAAACGGTTGGTGGAGGAGGAGGAGTACGCGTGAACCACTCCTTCTCTCACGCTCTATTGGGTAGTGAAAGAGGATCTGAGATCCAGTTTTCTCTCAACTAGCAATATGCGACTCTAATTAAGTCCCGCCTTTTTAGAATGTTTTTCATGGCCCAAGAGCTAATAGGCCACAAAATTCGAACATGAGAACTACTCCAAATTAAACGGCTGCATCATATGTCTATTTCTCAATGAAATGCCCTGTTATAATTCATTTTCTTCATGATTCCATTGCATTTGATTAGGTACATGTTATCGAGACTCATCAGATAGCTGATGCACATAGAACTGAACAATATATTTGTGTCGCTCCGATGAGTTGTAGTATTATTGCAGAAAACACTATAGTACTAAAACCCGAAAAGCTGATACTGTTTTGTGATCTTTTTGTCAGTATGTGCTTCTTAGTTAAGTTTTTTGTTTCGTTGTTCGGAATGGTCTCTTATTATTTCACTTTCTCAGCTACCATTTGAATAATTAATGTTTCATATCATGTTTGATCATAACATAGGCCCGAGAAACAACACTTGTACAAGATCGTATAAGCACACAGAATGTTTTTCATGGTCAGGATCTCATCCGACACTATGTTCATGTCAGCAGGAACAAAAACATGCCAACTGTATGGCAGTATAATTCGGGAAGTAAGCACGCTTAACTTTTTTACTTTTTTCTTCTTCGAAAAAGAGGATAACGACCCCCAGCCTCTACATTAATTGATGCATATTTTCATCGCTGTGTGCTATTTTAGTGTAACTGACTACTCACATTTATGCTGCCCGTGTCAAATTTATCCGGCATGGACTTTTGGGCGAGCGAAAAAATAAAATTGGAGTGCTTTTTTTTAAATAAGAGACAACATATTAATATCAAGATGATGCGACCTCCATCACAGTTTATAAGGCACACACGCGGTTCAAGAACACACTTTGACCACTAATTTAGTCAACAAAAAATAAATATTATATCACAAAAATTATATCATTAAAAACTTCTTTTCAATATAAATCCAATGGTCTAATTTTTGTTACATATAATTTGTATTTTGTTGACCAACTTCAATGGTCAAACTTTTTTTTTGAACTGAGTACATCAAATCTCTGCAACGAAAGATGTCACGAGAAATTAAGATATTGCGGATGCACATGTACAACCAACTTATTAAAAAGAAGAAGAAAAAACATGAACGCCACAATGTAACAAGCAACAACACCAACCACCATGCTAAGTAACACACCGACTACGAGAATGGTTGTCCAAAAGTAATATCTCCAGAAGAAAATGACGCTAAAGCGCCAACGTTAGTTGATCCAACCACTGAATGTGAGATCAAGGGTTTTCACCCATGATAGAAAAAAGAGCAACCTCCAAATAATGGCTTCAGCAACAGCTAGCTAGCTAATTACATTTTTCCAGTGTGCAAAAAATGGCTGATTAATACTGAATCGTGGGGTTACTGACAAGATTACAGCGTATCGTCCGAATTTATCGTCGTCGCCCATTTATTATTCTGACAACTGTTTTAGCTCGAATTTCACCACATATCTGGTATCTTACCTCTGTTTATCGGTCTGGTGGCCGATTCATCGGCCGATACTCTTGTAAAACTGTACGTTAGCTCGAATTTTGACATTTTTATTAATTTAAAGGCAAGGAATCAAGGTAAAACTTATGTCCAATACTCCAATGTTGGTTTGGTGTATCATATTTTAAATTTTTAGTGCTGAAATTTTGAATTTACAAAAAAATTAGCCGATAAATAGATGACCGATAAAATCGATTAATCGGCCGATAAGGTATTAATCTCTAATCTGAATCCGACCGAGTAGTAAACGATAAACGATATGTTAAACATTGTTTTTCTACTCCTTAAATAAACTGGTGACTATATGTAATGCCCAGTTATGCAAAGTTTTTCTTAGTTTAATACTAACGCATGGTAATAAACCGTAGTCGCTGGCTACGGGGCCTGGGACAAGGGCACGTTGACATGCTCGGTATTTGTCACGATCGTTTCTTCCGGATCACGGCGTCGTCTGCGCTACCAAGCACGAGACAATCTAGGAACCGTCTATCCCATGGGACTTGGTGCCGAGGCTGCACCTGCTGCTTCCAAGGTCCAAGCCAACCTCGGGCAAGCACACGAGGTGTTAATTGGAAGTTGACACCGCCCGCGCTCCATGGCCGGCCTTGATCAACGTGATTGCGACGGAAACTGGACCTTCCCCACATGCTTACCCAGAGACTCCATCGATCCAGCTCAAGTTGGCCTCCACCCAAACCCATGGTGCGAAACCACTCGCGCTCTACTAGTGGCTACTCGACGCTGATAAAAGCCATGCATCAGTAGCTAGGCTGGTACTCCACTGACTAACCCACAAAGCTGTAGCAAAATCACCCTAGTGTCGGTAAGCATGTCGGTGCACCGCAGCTCGGCTGCGCTGGCGGCCTTGCTTGCAGTCTCGGTGCTGCTGGTCTCGCCCCCGTCGTGCACGGCAGACACCGACGATCACAAGCCGATCGTGGCGCGCGTCAGGAAGGACGCCACCACTTCCCTCTACACCATCGCCATCAAGGTCGGCGGGGTGCCGCTGCTCCTCGACCTCGCCGGCCCGCTGCTCTGGCTCGCCAACTGCCCCTCCCCGCACCGCACCTTCCCGTGCGACATCGGCGTCTGCAAGGTCGCCAACTGGAACCACCCGCCCAACTGCCCTTACACGCCGACCACCGTGTGCAGCAAGGGCGCCGCTTGCACCGCCTACCAGTACAACCCGGTCAACGGGCGCTGCGGCCATGACGACGCTACCACCATCACGCTCGCCGCCAACGCCACGGACGGCAAGAACCCGCTCTTCCCGGTGTCGTTCCGCGCTGTCGGGTCGTGCGCGCCGGGGGAACTCCTGGCGTCGCTCCCGGCGGGAACAGCCGGCGTCGCGGGGCTCTCGCGGCTGCCGCTGTCGCTGCCGTGGCAGGTCGTGTACAGGCTGGACGTGCCGAAACAGTTCGCGCTCTGCCTCCCCGGCAGCAGCAGCAGCGACGGCGTGGCCGTCTTCGGCGGCGGCCCGTTCCAGCTCCTCGCGGCGCCACCTGTCGAGCTTGCCGCCGGCCTCCTACAGAACCAGCTCGCGCTCCTCAGGAACCCCAAGATCAACAACGGAGCCTACTACTTCCGGATCACCGGCATCGCCGTGAACCAGCAGAAGGTTCCCACGCCGCCAGGAGCCTTCGACCTCGACCCCCACCGCGGCACAGGCGGCGCCGTCTTCAGTACTGTCACGGCCTACACCGCGCTGCGCCAGGACATCTACCGCCCGCTCCACGACTCGTTCGACGAGGCGACAAGCGGCATCGCGCGTGCGCCGCCCGTGGCACCGTTCGACATGTGCTACCAGGCGTCCGCGCTCGGCGTCACCCGACTCGGCTACGGCGTGGCCAACATCGACCTCATGCTGGACGGTGGTCGGAACTGGACGCTTCCCGGAGGCAGTTCGCTGGTACAGGTGAACGAAAAGACGGTGTGCTTCGCGTTCGTGGAGATGGGAGCATCAATGCCGGCGGCGGCCAACTCGCCGGCAGTCATCCTCGGGGGTTTCCAGATGCAGGAACACCTGCTGATGTTCGATCTGGAGAAGGGGACGTTTGGCTTCAGTGGCCTGCTCTCTGGAATACGCACCGGATGCAGCAACTTCAATTTCACCATGGGGAGTAGCTCTTAGCGCCACAATCACATTTGTACTCGATGACGATGTAGCGTTTTGTTTCAGTAGTTCAACCCGCAGCTACTTGTAGTATTGCCAATGAAATAAATGTGTTTTAGTTTCAATTTTTAACAACCGGGTAAAGAGCATCTTCAACAGCCTTTGTGTATTGGATTGCTAGATAAAAAGAGGAGATAGAAGGTTTAGCAATCCAACATGTTTTTTTTTCTTTGGTAGCCTTTGTATATTCCATTGCTATATTTGCACAAAACGCATAATGATATGCGGGACAGTTTGTTACAGAAACATCGCACACTACTAGCACAACTCGCGTACACATATACACGCACACACGCTTACACCTACAACACATGCGTACACGTACACACGCAGTACACACGCACATACGTACACGTATACATACAAGTACAGATACACGCACGCACGCACGCATCACACATACACGTAGACAGCACACACGGGCCCACTAGTCATTGAGACAAAAATATAAGGGGACCACTTTTAAGAGGCTTGCTAAAAATTTAGCAAGTGACATTTAGATTTGTAAATATGCAAAGTGGGAGGCCGAATTTAGCAAGCTTTGTAAAATTTTTTGGTGGGGGACCACTTATATAGATGCTATTGGAGGAGATTTTTTGGCCAAGATTGCAAAAATAGCAATCTAGTGCAAATATAGAAATGCTGTTGGAGATGCTCTAATTGGATTCAAATCGATGAGGACGTGTGCAATATTTGCTACTCAATTTGAATTCTTATCACAACCTTCTTTACCGCATCATTTTTTCTTTGTAACGAACTGGTCATTTTCGTTAAGCAGTTAATGAAAAGGGTTTGTCCTGCTGGGAAAAATATTCAAATTTATATAGAGAGTATGTTTTTTCTATATAAACTTGGTAACTGAGTACTACTTAAGTTGTGTAGTGATTTGCAGTTTTCCATGAACAATAGTACCTCAAACAATACGGTGCCTCACAAATTGATTAGGCCGATGCTGCGATGCCAGCCATGCTGTTCAAGATGATGACACTAGTACAGAACGACATATCGGATACCGCTCTATGGAAACGGCACGAGTTAGTTGACGAAAAATCGAGCTTCCGCGTGCTTCCGCGAGAGCGCGCGCTAGTCGTTTGATGGGCCCGGCTCAGTGGCAACGGACGACAAAATATGTCCGTTGCCTATATATTTGCCAACGGAGGGTGAAATATCTTCGTTGTTGATATCTACACAACAGCAACACAGTTCGTGAAATCTCCGTTTTCCATGTGGAAGCCCTTAAGCGGTGCCCATATAAAAACCACCCACTCAAGTGTTTCTCACTCTCACTCTCCCCCAAGTCCTAACCCTAGCCGCACGGTCTCTCCACGCACTTCACTGCCTCGATGGCGAACCACTCTGGCGCCGACGGAAGCCAGGATAGAGCATCGTCCTCCGCCAACCCTCCGAGTCGCCAACCGAAGCTGTCTCTCGCCGAGTTCCTGCGGACCCGTCACATCCCCTACGGATCCACGGCGGCGGAGTCCATCGACGCCCGGATCTCGTCCTCCTCGGACGAAGAGGACTCAGATCTGGAGATCGGTCACCTGTCTATGTCTGAGTGCATGCCTCCACCCATGATATACCATCTGTTGAAGCTGACTTAATTGTTCACTTGCAGGATGCAGCGATAGTCTGTCATTTGATTCCGATATGATCTCTTATTTATTTAGGTTGTTGTTGTGCGGCTTGGTTTAGCTCAAGGCTAACGGAGATGGCAATTGTCTTTTAAATTTATAATTTTCTTATTTTCCTTTTCCAGGGTATCATGTTTCATGTCAGTACAAACCTGCTCTTCAAACGCTTATCTGTTTTTCCAATCTTTCTATTAAACAAATTCGGGCATTTTAACAAGTGGTGAAGCAGGTTAGTGTTGTCAAATCCCTACCTTTATTAATTTCGTTCCTACTGTGAGGGATGTCCATAAAAATGATTTGTCTGTTGATATAGCTATTTGAACTGCCAGCATTTTAAATTGATAATTGTTCCCTTGCCAGATTTCTTTCTTCTCACATTAATGTATTCCCACTGTTGGATAATTAGGCAATGATTCTATGATTAATTCCAGAATATTAAACATGACTAAAGCAGCTACTAACATGTGAAATACGAACACACTAGACGTACTAAACAACATGAACAGTAGCAGCAACATATATGCCAACATATCCATAGTAAACATGTAGTTCGGAATACGTCGCACGTACCGAACGTTTGTAGAGGAGGCAGCAGTCGATGCAGACAGGTTCACCGCGGCGAGATCAGCAGTGATGTTGTTGACGATGACGTTAGTGATGACGGGTCGAAGAAGACGACGCCTGCGGAGACGATCCGCAGCTCCGGCTGGAAGACGACCCGTGGTGGAAGCGACGAGCAGTCGCGCGAAGCGCTTCCCAAAAACCTAATTCGCCCTCTCCCGTACAGGATCACAAAGGCGACTGGTTCCGGAGACCTGCTCTCCCAAACGCCGGTGCACGCCGGCGATCGGGGTGGAGTAGACTACGGTGGCGGCGCAAGGCACGAGGTGGCAAAACCTAGATCGGTTCGATGTGTGACGGCGCACGCAGTGCAAGTCAATATATAGTGTGGCTCAGGAAACCCTAACGGGTACAACGTGGGCCAACCACGTTGCACACGTCCGAGTCGGATAGCAGCCCACGATCCGGGAGGGACCCGAACTGGCAAAACTATACGCGTACGCAAAAACTCATTTTTCCCGAACAACAAAAATATAGTCATCGGCTCGGCTCATTCCCGCAACCCGTGTCGTGTCGTGACGAGACGGACGGACGGCGGCGGCGGAGGAGGAGTGCGCGGGAGAGAGCCTTCTGTTCTCAACTAGCACACCAAGTGTCACAACACTCTACCTTATAAGGTGGTGTTTGTCTCCTCCAACTAGCAATGTGGGACTAAACTTTAGCAGCACCTTGCACCTCCAAAATTCTGCCATGCACATGGGCCAATTTGAGATTTTCGGGATTTGCTTATATGGGCTGCACACAAATGGGCCCAATATTCTAACAATCCCCTACCAGATCTCAAATTCCCATTTCGAGATTTTGCCAAACCTTGTTTCTTGTTTATATACCAGTGTTTCAGCAGAGACTGTTAAGTTGAACTTCCGCCTAGAACTTCAAGCTACATCTACTAGCAATTTGAACAATGGACGAACCTTGAATTGCAAGTTTGGTGCCAATAGACTTCACTCAAAGTCATAACCAGTACGTGGCTGCCAGTAGCCTATCCCGCGGGTGGAGCATATGCGTCATACTCCCTGGTCTCTTCATGAGCTTACTAGAGATCACCCAAATCACATAGACTGCGACGTTTAACAGTCGGACTCATATAGGTGTGTTCTTTCAAGGTCGCTCTGTAGGATAGCACCTTCGCTACGAATAGCCAACAGAAACACATTAAGGCATATTGCCAACCTGCCTTACAGAATTTAAGAGTTATGCATCTTCCCACGGAGAGGGTTAAATAAAACTCTCCTCTGTTAAACCACTAGCTTGTTTTTCCCAGGTACTAATTCACGGGATCTCCGATCACATAGGTTGGGTTACCACTATGGTGTAACGCTCACGGGTCTCAACCCCATCTCCCTCGATGCACTATCTACCACATTACGTGATAGTCCCTTAGTAAAGGGATCTGCCAGGTTTTTGTCAGTTTAAATATAACTAACAGTTATAACTCCGGAGTTTCTCATTTTCCTGACAGACTTCAAACGTCTTTTAACGTGTCTTGATGACTTCGCGTTATCCTTAGCACTGTTCACTTTCATGATAACTGTTTGGTTGTCACAGTTCATAAGGATGGCCGGTAAAGGTTTCTCAACCACCGGCAAGTCCATCAAGAGCTCACGTAGCCATTCTGCCTCAACAGAAGCTGTATCTAAAGCAGTAAGTTCTGCTTCCATGGTTGACCTCGTCAAAATGGTCTGTTTGCAAGATCTCCATGACACTGCGTCACCTCCAAGGATAAACGCATATCCACTTGTGGCGTAGAGCTCATCGACATCTGAGATCCAGTTCGAATAACAATATCCCTCAAGCACCGCAGGGTGCCTTGAATAGTGAATTCCATAACTCATTGTACCATTCAGATAGCTGATGCATGTAAAATGCATACACGAACTTTGCACTATATTACTTATATTCCAATCATATTTGCATCATATAAGGGTTATATCAATGTTTTATAATGATTTTTGGAATATTTCATGATTTTCCTATTTTTATGGAATTAACCCTGCGCAGGCAGAAAACCCTATTTTCCATATTTTAATGTTTCAGGGACCCAAACGACGTCCAAACGACCTGGAAATTTACGAGCATCAGTTTTTGGAAGGAAGAAGACTTGGGAGCGAAGGAAGCGAACAAGCAGAGGCCTGAGGCCCAAAAGAGGGTGGCCCACGTGGCCAAGGAATCTGGCCGCGTGGGACCCACCATCTGGAGCCTCGAGGCTCCGTTGTCGTCGATCTTTTCGCCCACGACTCCGTCTTGACCTAAAACCGACTAAAAAAATAGTCCCAGACGCCCTTCGGAAAGGAGCGCCGCAGAAACACAGAAACCACGAAACAGAGACCTGGAGTTGCAGATTGGAGGGGGAAAACTTCGGCGGGGCGCTGCCGGGGTGGTCTCCATCTTCTCCAACAACTTCTCCACCGTCCCCATGATGAAGGGGGAGTAGTCCACCCCCTGGACTTTGGATTTGTGGTGGTAACTTGATCTAATCTCTCTATGTATGATCATTGTTGAAGTTCATATGGTGTGCCTTGCATAAGTATGGATCTATCTATGTAATTCCTATGGTGGATATTGTGGTATGAGATAATATTTGTTATGCATTTACCGTTGTGTTGGGCTTTTATGACTTGTCATACTTTGGAGATATTCTATGATGCATGTGATGGTTTGATTTATGCATAATGCCTTGTTTATCCTTGTCATGAGGTGATTGACACCACCAAGTGTGGATAGATGAGAGAGATGTGGTCATGCACACGAAATATGAATCATTACACTAGTATTTAGAATATTGTTCATTAAGAAGTATGATGTATGTGGGTAGAGAGTGGCCTAGTGACAGAAGGCATAGGCATTAAGTGACAGTAATGTCGACCAACATTCTTTATCTGGGGGTAAAAAGGAAGAAGTATGATGTGGGAGTGTCAGCAACCACGCTAGCCTTACGAGGGTGACCTAGCAACACAAATGAGTATTTTCTTTCAACTATGTGTTTTAGGACATGTAGCCGTCATAGAAGTTTACCATTAAAACATGACAATTGTGTGTACTTTTATTATCTACTATAACATGATCACCACCATAGATTGAGAGAGAGGATGAGTGAAACCATGAACCCGTGTCCATTGTTCCCATAAGAAAAGCCCTTTTTCTTGTCCTCTTGTATTGAAGAGGATTGGGACATTTTTACATTTATTGTTTTGTTGCTCTTTAAATTCTTGCATTAAATCAACCTCCATTAATCCTTTAACTTGTTTAGTGCATAATCAACTAAAACTTGTGACACTTTAGTTGTAGGGAATAGACAACTTTTCCTTCTTGCTCCTGCGGATCGATACCCTACTTCCACATTGAGAGGTGCTACAGTTATCCCCTGCTCTTGGGGGTTATCAAGTACTTTTCTGGCGCCGTTGCCGGGGAGCGTAGCGCTTAAGTTTCTATTCTTGTGTGCACTAAACTTTAAATTTATTTTTGTTATATCTTGCAATCATTTAAGCTTGGGGAGGATACTATGCCTCCTATATATGATGATTACAATGATGATTATGAATGTTTTACTCCCACTATTACTAAGAAGTTTACTTATGGGGACAGTATTAATACTTTTATGCTTGTAGATCATGAAAGACATGCTTTATGTCATAATTATATTGTTGAATTCATTCATGATGCTACTGAAAGTTATTATGAGAGGGGAAAACATGGTTCTAAACATTTCAATATTATTACGTTTCCTCTCTTTAAGTTCAAAGTCTTGAAATTGCTCTTGTTTTATCTTCTTATGCTACTTGCTTTGTGTTTCAATGATTTATTTTATTACAAGATCCCAATGCATAGGAAGTGGGTTAGACTTAAAAGTGTTTCATATTTTTCTCTTGATGCTCTCTTTTGCATTTCAATTCTTATTCCTATGTGAGCATCATTAAAACTATCATGGCTGTCCAGAAAACAGATTCCTAAGCTTCACTGCGAAAAATGTTAAAAATCACAGAAAAGGAATTTTGACCTGAAATTTTACGACAGCAATCTTCAGTTATTAATACACATTTCATTAGTTCAAAATTTTCTGATTTGAGCAACGTAAGTGCCTCTGAAAATTCACTCTTTATGGGCTGTCCAGTTTTTGACAGATTTTGTCTTTATTTTGCATTACTCTCATTACTTGTGTTTTGTGTAGTTCTATTGATCAAAGAGCAATGCACAACCATAGTAACAGTAGCTAATGTTTAGAATCAACTCATGATATGTCTTTGCTGTACCTATGAGGATTTAATTTATGGAGACACTAACCCCTCTAATCAAGTTTTATGTTGAGTTTTGTGTAAAGAGAATTTTCAAATGAAAGAGTTGAGGGTGATGAACAAAGATCAAGAGGGACAACCACTCAAGCTTGGGGATGTTACCCCTAGACTCACCCAACATATATCACATAAGTACAAGAATTTAAGCTTGGGAATGCCAAGCCACCTCACTCCAACCATCTTGATAACAAGTAAGTAAGCCTAGCTATATGGCTATAAAGAAAGCGCTTTACGGGAGGCAACCCGGTTGTTTTTTATTTGTGATTTTCTTTGTGTCCTCTTGCTGTAACAGGAGACTTTGTTTAGTTTAGTTTATGGAATTTTTTATAAAGTTCCAGGTTTTACTCATTTTGGTTTGAAAAAGTTGCTTATAGCGTTCGGAGATTTTATTCCTGCACGAATATGTGCACGGTATGATTTTTAATTCTTATTATGTAACTCCGAATGAGCTCATATTTGAACTTTAGTTGCAACTTTTCATCCTCTGTATGCATGAATTGTTTTGGAATTTTTCGACAAAGTTAAGTAGGGTAGAAAATACGTTTTGCTGCTGCTGTTTTTCTGGTAAGATTCTGTCCCATTTTGTTTGATGCGTGCTTTGAACTTTTAACTTGAATCTGTTTTATCCAATTGAGATTATGAGTAGGCATACAACATTATACACTTTATGGACATCCATATGAATTTTTTTTCAAGGATTATATGCAGCAAGAAATCTATTTGTTTATCACTACTAATGCACCTCACAGAAAAGAAATGGGAGAAACGGTGTTTTGAAGTTTTTTCACAGGGATTAGAGGAGATGCACTGATAACCCACAAGTATAGGGGATCGCAACAGTCTTCGAGGGAAGTAAAACCCAAATTTATTGATTCGACACAAGGGGAGACAAAGAATACTTATAAGCCTTAACAACTGAGTTGTCAATTCAGCTGCACCTGGAAAAGCACTAGTAACAGGGTGATGTGAAAGCAGCAGTAATATGAGAGCAATAGTAACAGTAACACAGCAGCAGTAGCAGTAACACGGAGGCAATGGCACCAGAAAATAGTTGATACTACTTCTAATGACATATAGGACCGAGAGTATGATGATGAAAATGGACCGGGGTTCCCAGCTATCTACACTAGTGGTAACTCTCCAAACAAATAACAGGTGTTGGGTGAACAAATTACAGTTGGGCAATTGATAATTGTAAGGGCATGACAATGCATGCTTATGATAAGATAAAGTTTACTGTAGTATTTAATTGGGCATTACGACAAGGTACACAGACCGCTATCCAGCATGCATCTGTGCCTAAATAATCCACCTTCCGGTTAGCATCCGCACCCCTTCCAGTATTAAGTTGCAAACAACAGATTATTGCATTAAGTATTGTGCATAATGTAAACAACACATTCATCCTTAGACAAAGCATTGCTGTTTTACCCCTAGTGGCAACAACACATCTACAACCTTAGAACTTGCTGTCACTATCCCAGGTTAAATAGAGGCTGAACCCAACTATCTAGCATAAATACTCCCTCTTGGAGATACAAGCAACTACTTGATCAGGGTAACCACAAGTACCGGAGAGCATGCAAGATCTTAAATAAACAATAGTATGATAATATGATGAACAATCTGATCATAATGTAACAATTCATCGGATCCCAACAAACACAACACCAATTACATCATATGGATCTCAATCATGTAAGGCAGCTCATGAGATCATTGTATTGAAGTACATGGAGAGAGAGTACCAACTAGCTACAGCCAAGAACCCGTAGTCCATGGGGGAACTACTCACAAACCATCATGGAGTCGAAGTGGAGGCGGTGGAGATGGCTCCGGGGGTCAATCCCCGTCCCGGCAGGGTGCCAGAACAGGAACTTCTGACCCCCGAAACGAGGTCTCGCGATGGCGGCGGCGCTGCGGAAGTCTTTCTGGAGTATTAGATATATATTTAGGGTTTTCGCGTCGGGGTGACTAAATAGGCGAAGGGGCAACGTCGGTGGAGCCCGAGGGGCCCACACCATATGGCGGCGCGCCCTGGGCCCAACCGCGCGAGCATGTGGTTTGGAGGCCGTGGGCCTCCCCCTGGCTTGCCCTTCTGGCTCCGTGTGTCCCTCGGAAAAATAGGAGGTTTGGCTTTTGTTTCGTCGAATTCCGAGAATATTGCCCGAACAGCTTTTCTGGAACCAAAAACAGCAGAAAACAGGAACTGGCACTGTGGCATCTTGTTAATAGGTTAGTCCCAGAAAATGTATAATAATGATATATAATGCATATAAAACATGTGACAATGATACATAAAACAAGCATGAAACATCAGAAATTATAGATACGTTGGAGACGTATCAAGCATCCCCAAGCTTAGTTCCTACTCGTCCTCGAGTAGGTAAACGATAAAAAGAAAATAATTTCTGAAGTGACATGCTACCAACATAATCTTGATCCAATAATAATGTAAGGCATGTGAGCTGAGATCAAATCATTCAAAGCAAATGTCTATAGTTGATATAAGAGATAATAAAGCAAGAGTCAAACAAGCTAAAAGTTTTCATGAACTATCGCTTTAAAGACATGAAACCGTACAAGGTTCATTAAAGATGGTTTAAGTATCCAGCGTAGAAGTTCTATCCTTCAATCCAAGCATCAAGCAAATTTTCATAACATAGAAGGATTCAGCCAAGTAAACATAAACATGAACGTCATGAATCAACTGTTTCGAAGTCTACTCAACCGGTGAGCGCAAGCATTTGGTATTGGCACCAGGATGTTATGGCAAAGAGAACATTAATGGGGGTTTGGAAGGCCAATGGAAGAAAGTCTCACAAAGCTATAAGTGATCATTAGACAAGAGGAAGTCTTATAATCGAAGCTATGTAAGGAGTAGTGATTGCCATGCAACGGATGCACATAGAGCTATATGTGTATGAAAGCTCTCCAATGGAACTAGTGGGGGTGCATCCAACTTGGTTGCTCATGAAGACCTAGAGCACTTTTGAGGAAGCTCATCATTGGAATATACAACCCAAGTTCTATAGTGTAAATTCCCCACATAGTTATACTAGTAGAACATGAAAACTCTCTCACATGAGTATAGGTGCTAAATGAGCACAAGTGTGGATAAAGGATAGTAATGTTGCCCCCTTTTTCTTTATTTTTTTTTTTTCCTTTTTTTTCTATTTTTTTTTCTTTTTCTGTTTCTCTTTTCGATGGCCACATAGCACTTTTCACTTTCAGGGGCAACATTCTAATATGACAACACACTTTTTGGTACATATAACTCATAACGAACAAGACATGATGTATGAAACTGTATGCCTCTGCCAGTGTAGCAGGATATGCAATGATCTAGCGTAACATGGGTAAACCACACATCAGCTGTATAGAATCATGCAAAGCAATATAAAGTGATGAATGACAACAAGTCATGTAATGTAAATGGAAGTTGCATGGCAATATATCTCGGAACAGCTATGGAAATGCTGTGGTAGGTAGGTATGGTGGTTGTTTTGAGGAAGATGTATAGGCTTATGTGTAGGAGAACAAGAGAAGTCCTCCCACGGGGTTGGATGTACCGGCGAAGTATGCACAACTCTCAATGTGAGCAGAAGGCAATGCACAGCACCGAAGAGGCTAGCAAATTTGGATGGTGGAAGTGCCAAAAACCGTAGCTTAACATTAGTCAAAAAGAACTCACAAGTTTATTGCAAACAACTAGCAGGTTCAACATTAAGAGCATGATTAAAATTCACTCCAAGAAGGGCCGTTCACGGCGGCACAAGTACCCCGTTAGATCCCTCGACCTTCAGCACAACTTAGTTATTACAATGAACTTTCAGACATGGAAAGCTATCAAGTCCAACTACACCTTCAACAATTTTATTAGAGTTTGTAGTACGGTACAAGCTTAAAGACAACAATCCACTAATGATTTTAACTTAATTAACCAGCAAGCTTTACCATCTAAATACCTCAAAACGTTTGCAAAGAATCAGATTATCAAAGTTCAATGATCTACAAGATTATGCAAGTTTTTCATTATACCACTACCACATGCAAAAATTTCTGGACCAACACATCAACCAAGCAACTCTCCAAATAAATATAAGTGAAGCAAGAAGTACTTTCTATAAAATAACTAATAGCTCTGAACAAGAGATACATGAAAACCAAGAGCTAGAAGCTAAACAGTGCGAAAATGAATACTCAACAAATATAAGTGAAGAATAGGAGTATTCAAATGAAAAAGCGGAGCGTGTCTCTCTCCCAAACAAGATAGATAGGATCCGACATTGATATGATCAGAGAATAAAACTAACAAACTAAACACAAAGACGCTCCAAGAACAGCACATATGATGTGAAAGAATTAAAATATAGTTTCACTAGAGATGACCTGATAAGTTGATGATGAAGAAGGGGATGCCTTGGGCATCCCCAAGCTTAGATGCTTGAGTCTTCTTGAAATATGCTTGGGTGCACCACGGGGGCATCCCCAAGCTTAGGCTCTTCACTCTTCTTGATCACAATATCATCCTTCCCTCTTGACCCTTGAAAACTTCTGCCACACCAAACTTCTCATAAACTTCATTAGAGGGGTTAGTACTCAAAAACATTAATCCACTTTGGTTCTGTAGTGACACATTGCAATACTCAATAAAACATTAGCTACAGCCCTCCACGTCTAGAAACCTTACTTAAAGTCCACAAGAGACAATGCAAAAAACAGAGACAGAATCTGTCAAAACAGAACAGCCAGTAAAGACGAATTTTTTCGAGGTACTTCCGTTGCTCAAATCGGAAAAAGTGAAGTTAATGAAAGATGCGTACATATCTGAGGAAGATGCGTGATTTTTTATAGAATTTTTCGATTTTTCTCCAGGGAGAAAAGCTCAAATTCGTGACAGCTAAAAATCTGTCCCTGCGCAGAAATCCAAATCTAGCATCATCTAATCATTAAAGGCTCTTCTTGGCACAACAATGCAATAAAATAAAGATACAAAGGAGTTGTTACAGAAGTAAGCAAGCTCCTTGACTCAAAAAGCAAAAGAAAAATTACAGAAATAAAACATGGGTTGTCTCCCAAGAGCGCTTTTCTTTAATGCCTTTTAGCTAGGCTTGATAGTTTTAATGATGCTCTCATGAAAATAGAAAATGAAGCAAAAGGAGCATCAAGAAGCAAATTCAAAACACATTTAAGTCTAACCCACTTCCTATGCATAGGAAACTTGTACACAAATAAATTCATATAGAACAAAGTGACAAGCATAGGAAGATAAAACAAGAGTAACTTCAAAAGTTTCAGCATATAGAGAGGTGTTTTAGTACCATGAAAATTTCTACAACCATATTTTCCTCTCTCATAATAATTTTCAGTAGCATCATGAATAAACTCAACAATATAACTATCACATAAAGCATGCTTTTCATGATCTACAAACAATAATTTTTATCAAGCTCATAAGTAGTGGGATTTAAAATTTCGAACCCACATGTAACAATTTTATAACAAGATGATTGATCAATCTCAAAAGATATGGGACTACTAGATAAAGTCAAGACTTCTCCAATCCCATTTTCATTAGTGGTACAATTAATATTATCAAGTAACATAGGACCATCATCTAGAGCTTTATCATAAACATTTTCTAAGCAAAACTCTTTAGTACCATGCATTTCGATATCAGCCACAAATAAAGGATTATCATAAGATTTATCAAAATAGCATGGATTATCATATATAACAGTAGCATAATTATTCTCACAAGTTTTACTCATAGGAAAAATTTCAAGAGAATCAACAGGAACATAACATTCATCCTCCTTGGGTAAGCATGGAGGGCAATCAAATAATGTAAGAGATGAAGAGTTACTCTCATTAGAAGGTAGGCATGGGTAGCTAATCCATTCTTCCTCCTTTTGTTCATCACTCTCCTCCTCTTTTTCATCTAATGAGCTTTCAGGTTCAGCAATTTCTTCTTCCACAGGTTCCTGCAAATTGTGAGTGCATTCTTGTGCATTAATGAGTCTCTCTTTGTAATCAACGATATAAGGATTATTGCTGTAATGTTCTATGCAATAATCAAGGATAGAAGAGACATAATCTTTAAGGTCCTTACAAGCAATACAAGTTTCATAATTTTTAGCCATGAAAGATTCTATCTCAGAGGCTCCCATAAATAAAACAAATTGTTCTACTTCTTCGAACCCAAGATGAATATAGTTATTCCAATGATAGTTCACAATTAAAACTTCTTCACTAAAGCTACACTGGAATTTAAGATGTTTAGTATCCTGTTTAGAGCAACAGTTTATATCATGGCGTTTAAGCAAGATTTTAGCAATTGTATTCAACCTTTCTAACACACACTCATGACTTCACCCTTTTTTGATTCTCTATACTTCATATATAATTCTATAAGCTCCATATAGGTTGTGGGTTCTTCCATAACAACAGTTTTTAATTTTTCGGTTTTTCAAATTTTTATGGATTTTCGAATTTATAAGAAAAACAAAACAAGACAAAAATAAACTAAACAAAAATAAACTAAGCACAAATAAACTAGACAAAACAAAATAAAATAAAAACAGAGAGAGAGGTAGAGTGTACTCCCCAGGTGAACTTATGAGTAGAGCTATGCTCCCCGGCAACGGCGCCAGAAAATAGTCTTGATAACCCACAAGTATAGGGGATCGCAACAGTCTTCGAGGGAAGTAAAACCCAAATTTATTGATTCGACACAAGGGGAGACAAAGAATACTTATAAGCCTTAACAACTGAGTTGTCAATTCAGCTGCACCTGGAAAAGCACTAGTAACAGGGGTGATGTGAAAGCAGCAGTAATATGAGAGCAATAGTAACAGTAACACAGCAGCAGTAACACGGAGGCAATGGCACCAGAAAATAGTTGATACTACTTCTAATGACATATAGGACCGAGAGATGATGATGACAAATGGACCGGGGTTCCCAGCTATCTACACTAGTGGTAACTCTCCAAACAAATAACAGGTGTTGGGTGAACAAATTACAGTTGGGCAATTGATAATTGTAAGGGCATGACAATGCATGCTTATGATAAGATAAGTTTACTGTAGTATTTAATTGGGCATTACGACAAGGTACACAGACCGCTATCCAGCATGCATCTGTGCCTAAATAATCCACCTTCCGGTTAGCATCCGCACCCCTTCCAGTATTAAGTTGCAAACAACAGATTATTGCATTAAGTATTGTGCATAATGTAAACAACACATTCATCCTTAGACAAAGCATTGCTGTTTTACCCCTAGTGGCAACAACACATCTACAACCTTAGAACTTGCTGTCACTATCCCAGGTTAAATAGAGGCTGAACCCAACTATCTAGCATAAATACTCCCTCTTGGAGATACAAGCAACTACTTGATCAGGGTAACCACAAGTACCGGAGAGCATGCAAGATCTTAAATAAACAATAGTATGATAATATGATGAACAATCTGATCATAATGTAACAATTCATCGGATCCCAACAAACACAACACCAATTACATCATATGGATCTCAATCATGTAAGGCAGCTCATGAGATCATTGTATTGAAGTACATGGGAGAGAGAGTACCAACTAGCTACAGCCAAGAACCCGTAGTCCATGGGGGAACTACTCACAAACCATCATGGAGTCGAAGTGGAGGCGGTGGAGATGGCTCCGGGGGTCAATCCCCGTCCCGGCAGGGTGCCAGAACAGGAACTTCTGACCCCCGAAACGAGGTCTCGCGATGGCGGCGGCGCTGCGGAAGTCTTTCTGGAGTATTAGATATATATTTAGGGTTTTCGCGTCGGGGTGACTAAATAGGCGAAGGGGCAACGTCGGTGGAGCCGCGAGGGGCCCACACCATATGGCGGCGCGCCCTGGGCCCAACCGCGCGAGCATGTGGTTTGGAGGCCGTGGGCCTCCCCCTGGCTTGCCCTTCTGGCTCCGTGTTTCCCTCGGAAAAATAGGAGGTTTGGCTTTTGTTTCGTCGAATTCCGAGAATATTGCCCGAACAGCTTTTCTGGAACCAAAAACAGCAGAAAACAGGAACTGGCACTGTGGCATCTTGTTAATAGGTTAGTCCCAGAAAATGTATAATAATGATATATAATGCATATAAAACATGTGACAATGATACATAAAACAAGCATGAAACATCAGAAATTATAGATACGTTGGAGACGTATCATGCACCAAGAGCTATCCAAGGATGGTGAAGACCATAAGCTTGGGGATGTGAAGACAACCCCACTGGACCTACACACTCTTGTTTTGCACACGTCTAACTTCTGTTTTTCGATCGAAACACTTTATCGCATAAAATTGGAGCGTCTTTTTGTTTGTTTTGCTTTGATTTTTATTTTGTGAGACCACCACACTATCATTTATATATGAGAGAGCTACTGGAAATTTGGGTTGAATTATGTTGGATGCTATTATTAGATTGGGAAAAGGGATGTTGGAGTTGTTTTTAAAAGATACATATAGTTGCATGATTCATGAGCTTGTTAATGAGTAATAATTTGCAAGTATTTTATCAAGAGCTATCTTTTATTCATGTTTTGATGCTGAATGTTAGTTTACTTTGTTTAACATGGATTGGTTAGTTCTATGGACACTCATGCATGCATTTCGATGGTCAACTTTCTCCCTCTTGCTAGCCCAAAAATTCCAACAAGCAAAAACTTGTTTCCAACACCTTCAACCAAAGTTTTTCCAGTGAGTCCATCATATCTACCTATTAGATTTATGCTATTCCGAGTATGTTTATCATGATATTTGTGTTATCTATACCTCTGAATGAAAATGCTTATGTTGTTGATTGTTATGGGAAAAGTTGGTTATAGAGCTCTCTCGAACTTGATGCACACTTTACTTTCATTGCATAGATAAAACATGACCCATTGTGATTAAAATTATGATGTTGTGGGCTTGACAAATGTCTTTGGTTGAGAGTTAGCTCATATGTGCTGTCACATGGCAAGATTTCAACATGCACTTCATTTCATTTAGTTGATATCATGTACTTTTGTTTATGGATGCTTACCATGGGTGAAATAAATGTGGAAATGAAGTAGGTTTAAATGAGTTTGTACAAATGGTTAGAGAGACGCATGGGCCGCTAATCTAAGCCATGCATCATTCATGGTAGAAATTTACTTACATGCTATGGTGAACCTTCTGTGATACACCTTACAATAAAAAGCTATCTAATGGTAAATAAAAAGGGTGTTGAGATTGTTCATTGTGTTTGTTTGTCTTGTCATTTTGATATGTGTTTGTTCCATATCCTGGGACAAGAGGTACCCCAGTTGACGCTCTTAATGATACTATTATTACTTACAATGATATTTAACTTGAACTTGCTTTGTTTCCCAAATTGAGTAACACATGGAGTAGGTACTTGTATTCAAGGGGCATGAGACTTTCAACCAGTACTTTGTCAAGCACACTACTCATATTTGCTTTCACTTTAAACTTAATCATTCAAGATGCTATGATAGGGGAATGAGAGCTTGACACCAAGGATTACCACATTACAATCATTAACTTAAGTAGAGAAGTTCAGAAGTTAGATGAAACTTATTCATGCTTTACCTCTACTCATATATATCTTTTCAAAGTGTCCACCTTTTATATTCAGATTTTCATCAATACTCTATGGCCATTATAGGATGTTCTTTCTTCTCATTATGCATACATGTGGTCCATAGTACTTTCTTTTATGTTACACTTTGTGAATTATCATTGAACATCCTTGCATTGAATACTTGATATCACTTCATAAACTATCTTGCATATTGCTACTCCTTTTAAGAATGAATCATTTGACTCTATGTAGCAATAGTAATCATCTTTGATATCCATTGATAGTATTAAATTGCAAAGTCCATGTTAGTTTTATCACCTTCATACTCGAGGACGAGTATTGGTTAAGCTTGGGGATGTTGATGCATGTAAAATGCATACATGAACTTTGCACTATATTACTTATATTCCAATCATATTTGCATCATATAAGGGTTATATCAATGTTTTATAATGATTTTTGGAATATTTCATGATTTTCCTATTTTTATGGAATTAACCCTGCGCAGGCAGAAAACCCTATTTTCCATATTTTAATGTTTCAGGGACCCAAACGACGTCCAAATGACCTAGAAATTTACGAGCATCAGTTTTTGGAAGGAAGAAGACTTGGGAGCGAAGGAAGCGAACAAGCGGAGGCCCGAGGCCCAAAAGAGGGTGGCCCACGTGGCCAAGGAATCTGGCCGCGTGGGACCCACCATCTGGAGCCTCGAGGCTCCGTTGCCGTCGATCTTTTCGCCCACGACTCCGTCTTGACCTAAAACCGACTATAAAAATAGTCCCCGACGCCCTTCGGAAAGGAGCGCCGTAGAAACACAGAAACCACGAAACAAAGACCTAGAGTTGCAGATTGGAGGGGGAAAACTCCGGCGGGGCGCTGCCGGGGTGGTCTCCATCTTCTCCAACGACTTCTCCACCGTCTCCATGATGAAGGGGGAGTAGTCCACCCCCTGGACTTTGGGTTTGTGGTGGTAACTTGATCTAATCTCTCTATGTATGATCATTGTTGAAGTCCATATGGTGTGCCTTGCATAAGTATGGATCTATCTATGTAATTTCTATGGTGGATATTGTGGTATGAGATAATATTTGTTATGCATTTACCGTTGTGTTGGGGCTTTTATGACTTGTCATACTTTGGAGATATTCTATGATGCATGTGATGGTTTGATTTATGCATAATGCCTTGTTTATCCTTGTCATGAGGTGATTGACACCACCAAGTGTGGATAGATGAGAGAGATGTGGTCATGCACACGAAATATGAATCATTACACTAGTGTTTAGAATATTGTTCATTAAGAAGTATGATGTATGTGGGTAGAGAGTGGCCTAGTGAAAGAAGGCATAGGCATTAAGTGACAGTAATGTCGACCAACATTATTTATCTGGGGGTAAAAAGGAATAAGTATGATGTGGGAGTGACAGCAACCACGCTAGCCTTACGAGGGTGACCTAGCAACACAAATGAGTATTTTCTTTCAACTATGTGTTTTAGGACATGTAGCCATCATAGAAGTTTACCATTAAAGCATGACAATTGTGTGTACTTTTATTATCTATAACATGATCACCACCATAGATTGAGAGAGAGGATGAGTGAAACCATGAACCCGTGTCCATTGTTCCCATAAGAAAAGCCCTTTGTCTTGTCCTCTTGTATTGAAGAGGATTGGGACATTTTTACATTTATTGTTTTGTTGCTCTTTAAATTCTTGCATTAAATCAACCTCCATTAATCCTTTAACTTGTTTAGTGCATAATCAACTAAAACTTGTGACACTTTAGTTGTAGGGAATAGACAACTTTTCCTACTTGCTCCTGCGGATCGATACCCTATTTCCACATTGAGAGGTGCTACAGTGATCCCCTGCTCTTGGGGGTTATCAATAGCGCATGACCCTTTCAAGTGCATGCCAATGATCAATACCCGGGTTTGACATGAACCTGCTCAATTTGCTCACAGCAAAAGAGATATCAGGTCTCGTCGCGCTCGCAAGGTACATGAGTGAACCGATCACTTGAGAATATCTTAATTGATCTCTTGTTTCCTTCATGTTCTTTCTGAGTGTCACACTGGGATCATAGGGTGTTGGAGAAGGCTTGTTGTCTATATAGCCAAAGCGGCTCAAGACCTTCTCAACATAGTGTGATTGCATTAACGTAATCCCACTCTCATCCCTAATCAGCTTAATGTTCAGGATCACATCAGCTTGTCCCGGATCTTTCATATCAAAGCTCTTTGACAGAAAGGACTTGACCTCATTAATTACTATCATGCTTGTTCTGAAAATAAGTATATCGTCAACATACAAGCATAATATAACGCTATCGCCCCCACCATGGCGATAATAAACGCACCTATCAGCCTCATTAATGACAAAGCCTGCAGACGTTAAAGTGCTGTCAAACTTCTCATGCCATTGCTTAGGTGCTTGCTTCAGCCCATACAAATATTTTAACAATTTGCACACCTTTCTCTCTTCACCTTTTACTACAAACCCATCAGGCTGATCCATATAGATTTCCTCTTCCAATTCTCCGTTAAGGAAAGTTGTCTTTACGTCCATTTGATGAACGATAAGACCATAGGAGGCAGCCAGGGAAAGTAGCGCACGAATGGTGGTGAGTCTTGCAACAGGTGAATATGTGTCAAAGTAATCTTCGCCTTCGCGCTGGGTGTAGCCCTTGGCTACAAGTCGTGCCTTGTACTTTTCAATAGTACCATCAGGCCTTAGCTTCTTCTTGAACACCCAATTACAACCCACAGGTTTGCAACCGTAGGGTCGTTCAGATAATTCCCACGTTCCATTAGAAAGAATCGAGTCCATCTCATTATGGACAGCTTCTTTCCAGTCATCGGCATCAGGAGATGCAAATGCCTCTGTAATGGTCGTAGGAGTATTGTCCACAAGGTACACAATGAAATCATCACCAAAGGATTTTTCAATCCTCTGTCTCTTGCTCCTCTTGGGAGCTTCATTGTCATCCTTCTCAAGGACTTCCTCAACATGTGGTTGTTCAAAATGATCATCTGATGTACTAGGTTCAATAAATATCTCAGAAGAAATTCTAGCAGTGCTATGCATATCCTTCATAGGAAACATGTTTTCAAAAAATGTTGCATCACGAGATTCCAAAATAGTATCAACATGCATATCAGGGATCTCAGATTTAACCATTAAAAATCTATAGCAAATGCTCCGCTGAGCATAGCCTAGAAAGATGCAATCCACTGTCTTTGGTCTGAGTTTACGTTTCTTAGGTATTGGAACATTGACTTTCGCCAAACATCCCCAAGTGCGCAAATAAGAAAGTGATGGTTTTCTGCAAGACCACTCCTCGTAAGGTGTCTTCACTTTATCCTTGTTCGGAACTCTATTCAGGACATGACACGAAGTCAATAAAGCCTCCCCCCACCATGCCTTAGATAAACCAGCAGTGTCCAACATGGCATTCATCAAGTCGGTCAGCGTGCGGTTTTTCCTCTCGGCAACCCCGTTTGATTGGGGCGAATAGGGAGGCGTCATCTCATGAATAATACTGTGTTCCTCACAGAATTCATCAAATATTTTGGAGAAATACTCGCCACCACGATCCGACCTAAGACGTTTGATCTTTTTCTCTAACTGATTTTCTACTTCAGCTTTATAGATTTTAAAGTAGTCTAAAACTTCATCTTTAGTTTGCAACAAATATACATAACAGAACCTAGTAGCATCATCGATTAAAGTCATGAAATATCTCTTTTCACCTCTTGTCAACACGCCATTCATTTCACATAGATCCGAATGTACGAGTTCTAGTGGTGCCAAGTTTCTCTTCTCGGCTGCCTTGTGAGACTTTCGAGGTTGCTTAGATTGCACACAGCTATGGCACTTAGAACCTTTGGCAACGGTGAAAGTAGGAATTAAACTCAAGCTGGAAAGTCTACTCATTAAACCAAAATTAACATGACATAAACGAGAGTGCCACACATTGGCATCCGAATCCACACTGCCACAAATATGGTTTACTGACTTATTACAAAAATCCGATAATGAAAAGCGGAACAAGCCTCCGTACTCATACCCTTTACCAATAAATTGTCCAAACTTTGACACAACTACTTTATTGAACTCCAAGACTAACTTAAATCCATCTCTGCAAAGAAGAGATCCGCTAACGAGATTCTTGTTCATAGTAGGGACATGCTACATGTTCCTCAGCTGCACGATCTTCCCCGAAGTAAACTTCAGATCTACCGTGCCAACACCACGAACAGAAGCATGTGATCCATTCCCCATTAGGACGGAAGAATCCCGTTCGACCTGATAAGAAGTGAACATAGAAATGTCAGCGCACACATGAACATTAGCACCCGTATCAATCCACCAAAATGGAGATTGAAATACTGAAAGTACAGTCGGTAATAAATTACCATACCCATCAGTATTGCTAGCAGTCACGATGTTGGCAGTCCTTGCCATCTTCCCTTTCTTGTCTGCACGATCTGGGCAGTCCACAGAGAAGTGGCCGAGCTCTCCACAAGTGTAGCACTTTAGCTCAGATTTGTTAAGCATCTTCTTCTTCTTCTTAAAAGAAGTAGTCTTGGTAGGCATGTTGAAAACAGGCTTGCTCTTGGCCTTGCTCTTGCCGTGGTTATGGTTTTTCTGCACCATGTTGGCGCTAGACTGACCTTCACCACCTCTTTCAGCAGTGTCCTTTGCCCGAGCCTTCTCCTCAACATCGAGAGACGCTATCAGGTTTTCAACCAATATCTCCTGTCTCTTGTGTTTGAGAGCCGTGGCAAAATTCCTCCATGACGAAGGTAGCTTTGCAATAATGCATCCAGCCACAAACTTGTCAGGTAGGGGACACTTGAGGAGCTCGAGCTCTCTCGCAATGCACTGTATCTCATGAGCTTGTTCGACCACGCCACGGTTATTCACCATCTTGTAGTCGTGAAAGCTCTCCATGATATACAGTTCACTGCCTGCATCGGTTGCACCGAATTTAGCATTCAGTGCATCCCAGAGCTCTTTGCCGTCTTCTATGTGCATATACACATCACACAGACGACCATCAAGAACACTCAGAACGCATCCTCGGAAGATAGTAGTGTCTTTCTTGAACTTGTTCTGAGCTTCCTCAGATATAGTTCCTTCAGGATGACCACTACTAACTTCCCACACATTCATGGCCGAGAGCCAGAGTTGGCATTACAGCTTCCATCTCTTAAAGCCCATACCACCGGTGAACTTTTCCGGTTTCATTGCATCGGTATAACCAGCCATAGTTAAATCACGAAATTGCCTACAATTAGGTTTTTAGATTGTTGGATAATTAGGCAATAATTCCATGATTAATTCCAGAATATTAAACATGACTACAACAGCTACTAACATGTGAAATACGAACACACTAGACGTGCTAAACAACATGAACAGTAGCAGCAACATATACGCCAACATATCCATAGTAAACATGTAGTTCGGAATACGTCGCACGTACCGAACGTTTGTAGAGGAGGCAGCAGTCGATGCAGACAGGTTCACCGCGGCGAGATCAGCGGTGATGTTGTTGACGATGAGGTTGGTGATGACGGGTCGAAGAAGACGACGCCTGCGGAGACGATCCGCAGCTCTGGCTGGAAGACGACCTGTGGTGGAAGCGGCCAGCAGTCGCGCGAAGCGCTTCCCAAAAACCTAATTCGCCCTCTCCCGTACAGGATCACAAAGGCGACTGGTTCCGGAGACCTGCTCTCCCAAACGCCGGTGCACGCCGGCGATCAGGATGGAGTAGACTACGGTGGCGGCGCAAGGCACGAGGTGGCAAAACCTAGATCGGTTCGATGTGTGACGGCGCACGCAGTGCAAGGCAATATATTGTGCGGCTCGGGAAACCCTAACGGGCTCATTCCCGCAACCCGTGTCGTGTCGTGACGAGACGGACGGACGGACGGCGACGGAGGAGGAGGAGTGCGCGGGAGAGAGCCTTCTGTTCTCAACTAGCACACCAAGTGTCACAACACTCCACCTTATAAGGTGGTGTTTGTCTCCTCCAACTAGCAATGTGGGACTGAACTTTAGCACCACCTTGCACCTCCAAAATTCTGCCATGCACATGGGCCAATTTGAGATTTTCAGGATTTGCTTATATGGGCTGCCCACAAATGGGCCCAATATTCTAACACCCACTACACTCCTAGCTGTTTCACAAATAAATCCCATCCGTGGAATATGGATTATAGAGAATACCTTGAGAAGATGCCAAAGTCAGTGATTGCTCCTTTTCTACCATTTATATGTAAATGTCTGAATTATAATGTAAAGATACATATTCTCACTTAGCAATGCTAACTGAACCAACCAGGCATGGAGAGTGGGTGACCAACTGACCATGTTAACCCGCAGGCTGCTGCAGACTCGGTAAACATGTTCTTCCTCACCCTTTTATCAAACTGCCGTACTGCATACTCTATATAGCTTTTGTACAGTGCAGGGCAGTAGCAGAAATATACCGGATTTTTCACTATTCTTATTAATGGTTGAAATGATATGACAAAAAGTGGAGCTAACTAGGGATTGATTGACAATTGTACACCATGGGATATGCAGCTCAATTCATGTCCCATTGATCTGGCTCATGGTAGGAGTTTATATGCCAGTTGCTTCCATGTTTGGGCTTGTCAATCTGTAATATATTGCCATGACGACCTTGATGCTTTTGTCTAAATGAAAATCTGATAATCTGCTCGATGTATAAGTAAGGAATATGTTGTCAAACACTTTCCTCTTTTGTTTCACCTAGCTACATCCATCTGCTGGGAACAATGATGACTTTGTTGTGACCCATTATCGTGGAGGCTCCGCAGTTCCCCGGTGTTGGGGCGGATGATCGAACGACGCTGCGCATCTACATCCCTTACTCTTTTCCCAACGATTTATCTTGGCGCACCGCATAATGTGTTGTGGACACACTGAAACTAGCCAATTTCTGTGACATGTTGACGAGAAATTACTTTGTAAGCCTCTACAACGCAAATTTGTTCTCACCCGTAGCAACGCATGGGCATATTACCTAGTATATCTTTATATTAATTTTGTGGTCATATTATAAGTACAAAACATGGTCAAAATTGTAAGTCGATGACCACCGAAATTAAAGGACACCTTATATTTTGGGACAGAGGGAGTAATGTATTATGGAAGGCCTTAAGAGTAAGGATAATAATATTGCTAGTTGCTGGCTATAAGATAGCGCAATGGCATCTATATAGCCAACATGTATACTAGTTAGTTTTATAGATGTACTACTTTATTGATAGCTGGTTCACCTTACACTCTTACAAAGTTTTTTGGAGCATTTGGTGCAGGTGGATACTAATTTACAACCCGCTTCTATTCTCTCTCCTATTACAGAGCCTGCTGACTGTAACTTATTTTACTTAGTCTCATGGACCCTTAGCATGAGGGTGACTATACATCAATTACTCATGAGCAGAGCATGATTATAAAAGTCAAAAGAGCAATACTTTACTACGGGAGGTACTGAATATACATGTTAATTAGATCAATTTCTTCTAAGAAAACGAAAGTTCATCGACACCGAAGGAGCAATAGTGCAGGCCATGTTGCACCATGAAATTCGATAGAATTATGCACGTCGACATCAGTTAAAACCATGTCCCCCCCTTTTTTCTCTTCCAATCTCGCTGAGAAAAGCTCCACAAATTCCTCGTCCACATACCATTTCTTTCAGTGTACGTGCCAATCACACTCGCGAGCAATAGTGCAGGCCATGTTGCACATCGATTGCAGTCTCTCTCAGGAATCATGTGGCTACTAACAATCCACCACCGTGTTTGTAAGACAGATTTACGAATTAATACCGTCCACTTGAGGTTAGCTCGTACACAATCTGTTTGAGTGTGAGCGTCAATGTCGGGGAATAATTTTGGCTGGCAGTGGCCAGTGGGAGACGACGAGGAGCAGAACAACCCAGAACGCACTAGGGTGGTTGCGCGGAGGAGTAGGAGTATGATTCTCCGTCAAAGTTTTACATGCAAGGACAGATCCATTGCATGCAAGGACAGCAGTTTTGTTTTCCCCGGGACCCGCGCCGGTTCTTGGACCGGTTCACCAGAGCGGTGGCCGCTCCATGCGTGCCGCTGACACCGCACCACATGGCACCCGTGGCCCGCCCTTCGATCTGATGGATCGCGTCGAGGAGGACGTAGTACGTGTGACGGTGTGAGGCGTTTCCAGGAGCGTCCGCCACGATCGGGGAGCAAGTTAGCCACGTGACGGCGCCCACAATCACCACGGAGCAAAAACCGCCGAGATCCGCCGTGTGAGCTTTACCCGTTCCCAGCTGCTGACCGCAGAATCCCGATCTTCGTCGCCTCTCTCGGTTCAGCCGTCTTCCCTACCGCTGCCGCCTCGCAGGCTCTCGCCGCTCCCCGCACCTTCGCTGTGGACCCCAGCCGAATCCCGCTATAAATCCCCACCGCGCCCACCCACCACCGATCGCAATTCACCCACCACACTCCCTCTCCCTCCACCAGTCAGTCTTGTGGAGATCAATCGATCGATCTCGAGCTAGCCAGCCAAGATGTTCATCGAGAGCTTCCGCGTGGAGAGCCCGAACGTGCGGTATGGCGCCGGCGAGATCGAGTCGGAGTACCGCTACGACACGACGGAGCTGGTGCACGAGAGCCACAACGGCGCATCCAAGTGGGTCGTCCGCCCCAAGTCCGTCAACTACCAGTTCAAGACCAACACAAACGTCCCAAAGCTCGGGTAATGAATCTTCCTACCCTCAGTCCATATCCCTCCACGCGCAGCCTTTCACTCGTCTGAATTTCGAACCCATTAAATTCAGTCATATGTCATACAGAGAACAATTATTCAGTCATGTCTTACAGAGAAAAATTATTCAGTCATGTCGAGATCAGTCTGTCCTTGCACTCGCGATTGGGAATCTGGCCCTGTACTCGCGGTTGACACTTGCGGGCAAGATCGATCGCTTCTCGTTTTTTATCAGCCCGTCCCTCGGCCTTTCGGTGTTCGATTCTGTTTTCGTTTCTTTTTGGTTTTGTTTCCTTGCCTCGAACTCGAGGCTTCTCTTTTCTCTCGAAGGCTCTCCTTTCTTCCACCCCTTGAGAGTCGTCTGTGGAAAGCCGGGCCGATCTGATGGCCATCTTGTCGGAGTAGCTGGCCGGAGATGGACTAGGAGAGGCGCTGGATCTAGGGCTGTAGATAGTAGTTGGAATAAAAGTAGGTTTTCTTGGTTTGGGCTTTATGCTCGTCTTGGCTTCATGCCGTTTTCTTGCCTTCCCCGGAGGTGCGCAGCTCCAACGCAAGGGCGCGGCGTTGAGCTCGCCGTAGATCTGCGCTCTGTGAAGCTTCCAAGGTGGAGGAAGGGCGGAGCGGAGTCGTCGGCAACCTCCTTCAATAAGCGCCGTCGCCTCATCGCTCTGTGCGGTGCTATCTTTCTCCTGGCCGGCCTCGGTGGCGAGGGGGAGAAGAATAGCGACGTGCGACCGATGATGCACAGCAGCTATCCCGGCGGTGAGGCGGATGCGCCGCTGGAGTGGGAGAATCTGCGGCCTTCAGGAGCTCCATGGAGGAGATCTTCGGTTTCAGGTATCAATCGCTGCTGTCCAAATAAGCATCCGTTTTGTGAGGAAGCTATTGGGTCGGAATCTGCTTGTCTTCTATGGCGCGGAGGAAGCGGGGAAGAAGACCAGTGTTTTTGATCTATGGCTTTCTGGGGAAAGTTGACTGCAAGCTTCGGAGCACATCAATGGTGGCGGAAGTGCGTCGTCGTTATCCTTGGCCGATGGGGCCGCTCCGAGCTGTGGTGCGGCTTGCGCCACGGCTTTTTCAACCTCCAGGCCGGCGTGCCAATTCGGAGGCCCCCTTCCAGTTCCACGGCGACGTTTAACGTCGTGTGGTCGCCAAGTGGTCTCGTCCCCGGCGACGGCACTGATGGTCGTCGTGTCGAGATGTTCATCTCTGCCGGTGGAGAAGGACCTAATCGTGATATTTGTGTTGTAGTTAAGGTCCTTTTTTTCAAAAGCCAAGGGCTTGTTTGTAATTTTCTTGTATTCTGTAGTCCTTGATGTAATTTGTTATCCCACCGACTAATGCAGTCGGGATCCTTCGGGATCCCACCCCTTGTGTTCAAAAAAAAAAGTGCTCGAGGGGCTGATGGCAGGCCAAGTGCCAAAACAAAGGTCTCATTTTCGTCTTTCTGGGTGAATGCGATGCGTTTGTCGCGATCCCATCCCGTGCTAGTAGTAGATGCTATCCGGTTTTGGATTCTTGTTTCCAGATCGGCTGTCCAGCACCCCCACGGCCCCACAGCCCCACTCCATCTGCTCATGACGACATAGTTTTTCGGCTGTGCACGTGAGGTTCTATTCTAAGATCCAGAACATGCTTTTATTTTACTAACAGATTTAGAACGCTTGACTCCACCTGGTATAGTGTGTTAGAACTTTTTTTAGCCCGAAGTATATGTCAGCTCGACGATGATTTCTTTTGGTGCTGATATCAGCCGTGCAGTGTTATGTCAGCCACTTGTCACGACTCACGATACATGGTGCTGATTTTTGGTGGCGTCTCCATTTTTGGGTGATGCAGGGTGATGCTCGTGGGCTTGGGCGGCAACAATGGCTCCACACTCATGGCTGGAGTCATCGCCAACAGAGAGTGAGTTGTCACCATCTACATTAATAACACCTAATTTGTAATTTTTTTGTACTTTCTATATCGAGATTATTTGATTGATGATGATTAATTCAGGGGATCTCATGGGCGACCAAGGACAAGGTCCAGCAGGCCAACTACTTTGGCTCCCTCACCCAGGCTTCCACCATCAGGGTCGGAAGCTACAACGGAGAGGAGATCTATGCGCCCTTCAAGAGCCTGCTGCCCATGGTAGCGTGCTCTGCTTTTACTATTCCAATCATACCAAATTTAAAGGACCGTGCATAATCTCTGAACATTAATACTCAATCCAGAACAAAAAAGGTTCATGCTTAACTTGTGAACACTACTTCCTACTAGAAATATGTTGCTGCATGTCATGTTTTAAGGTTTCTCCAAGGGCAACTAAGTCATGTAAAAAATGACAGAGCACCATGTCCCTTTTGTGAAAAAAGAAAGTGTTGGAATGTGAACATGGTGTGCCATGATGGTGTGATTATGTATGCTCCGGTTGCTTGTCCATTTGCAGATCCTTTCTCTGATGGTGTTCAAAAAATTTGCAGGTGAGCCCAGATGACATAGTTTTCGGGGGTTGGGACATCAGCAGCATGAACATGGCTGATGCTATGACCAGGGCCAAGGTGTTGGACATTGACCTGCAGAAGCAGCTCAGGCCCTACATGGAGTCCATTGTTCCTCTCCCTGGTATCTATGACCCGGACTTCATCGCTGCAAACCAGGAATCCCGGGCTAACAATGTCATCAAGGGCACCAAGAAAGAGCAGATGGAGCAGATTATCAAGGACATCAGGTATACACACAGAAGTGCACATCAACAGTACATATATTTAGTTCTAGTACTTGAAAGAAAAGCTTACTCTGAATTTGGTGTGTGATAAAACTTGATTGACACCAGGGCATGGTGCCTTCCGGAATATTCTTATGAAAATGTGTACAACTAGTCGCACAACTTGCTTTTCAAACTGTTATTTTTTATGAAGGAATATTTTAATTGTGGATCTGGACTGCCATAGTTAAACCCCATGGCTTAATGAAACAGGGAGTTCAAGGAAAAGAACAAAGTGGACAAGGTAGTGGTGCTGTGGACTGCAAACACCGAGAGGTACAGCGCTGTCTCTGTTGGGCTTAATGACACGACGGAGAACCTCTTGGCGTCTTTGGACAAGAACGAGGCAGAGATATCTCCATCAACACTGTATGCCATTGCCTGCGTCATGGAGGGCGTACCGTTCGTCAACGGGAGCCCTCAGAACACCTTTGTGCCTGGTGTGTAGCTTGTTGTGCTGAGTTACAGCTGTATATATTGTCTTCTTTCAGGCTTATCTTTGTTCCATGTGTGCAGGGCTGATCGATCTTGCTATCAAGAACAACTGCCTGATTGGTGGAGATGATTTCAAGAGTGGCCAGACCAAGATGAAGTCTGTCTTGGTCGACTTCCTTGTTGGTGCTGGAATCAAGGTATCAGTCAATTTTCACTAAAATACCTGACTGCTCTTCATGTACTAGCGCAAAAGGTGTAGTCATTTAGTTTAGGGCAAAGGGCAGCCCCGGTGCAGTAGCTCCTGCTTGCGCAGGGTCCGGGAAGGGTCCGACCACTTTGGGTATTTAGTACGCAGCCTTTCCCTGCATTTCTGCAAGAGGCTGTTTCCAGGACTTGAACCCGTGACCTCATGGTCACAAGGCAGCAGCTTTTACCGCTGCGCCAAGGCTCCCCTTCTGCTATGACAAGGCATTTGATTTCTGCTATTGTAGCCCACCTCAATTGTCAGCTACAACCACCTTGGGAACAACGATGGTATGAATCTATCAGCACCGCAAACATTCCGTTCCAAGGAAATCTCCAAGAGCAACGTGGTGGATGACATGGTCTCAAGCAACGCTATCCTCTATGAGCCCGGGGAGCATCCTGACCACGTCGTTGTGATTAAGGTATGTTTAATTTGTTTCTCACCTTGTATAGACACATGCACTGCTGTAAATGTTTGCACTGAAGCTTTGCCATTCTTTCGCAGTATGTGCCATACGTCGGAGACAGCAAGAGGGCCATGGACGAGTACACCTCGGAGATCTTCATGGGGGTAAGAGCACCATCGTACTACACAACACCTGCGAGGACTCGCTCCTCGCCGCGCCAATAATTCTTGACCTGGTGCTCCTGGCCGAGCTCAGCACCAGGATTCAGCTGAAAGCCGAGGGACAGGTAAAGAGTTTTGAATACTGAAGCAAATGTGTGATGTTGTGAGTCTCTTCACTGCAATGCTACACCACATAAATTTGTGAACAAAACTGAAGATGTCCTTGTTCCAATTGCCTTGTGCAGGACAAGTTCCATTCCTTCCACCCGGTTGCTACCATCCTGAGCTACCTCACCAAGGCACCCCTTGTAAGTGATACACTGCCATGGTCATTGTGTGCTCTAATTAACCCATGAATAAAGCCAGTGAACTGACCGGCAACAAAACAAATTGTCTGTTGACAGGTCCCCCCTGGCACACCCGTGGTGAACGCGCTGGCGAAGCAGAGGGCCATGCTCGAGAACATCATGAGGGCATGTGTCGGCCTAGCGCCCGAGAACAACATGATCCTAGAGTACAAGTGAAGAGGATCGGAGGGCGGAGCCGAGAGCAATCGTACGGAGAAAGTGGCGAATGGATGGATGGAAGGGTAGGAGGAAGGCGAGATTTGTTGTGGAATAATTTGGCTTGTCTTGTGTTTCTTTTGCGATTCTTTCCCTAGTTAAGTTACCATTCTGTGTGCTTGTGAAACTGTCTGTAGTGTCCGGGCTATGCAACTAGCAGTTGTTATGGTTGTGTCGGTCTGTCGGATGATGTGGGTGTTAGCTTAAGTTAGTCCCCTTCATGCCTCTGTTCGTAACTTAGTACTGGAACTTTCCTTTAACGAGGACTTGAGCTCAGTGTTTTACTTCTCGATCTCACTATCGTTGGCTCACCAAGTTGGCAATCAGCGAGAAAGCTAGCATTGTTGGCTACTGAACTACTGAACTCCACCAAGGTTTTTGTAATGCTTGTGAAGCTGTTCTCTTGGCCAAAAGCAAATAAACGCGTTTAGAATGCTAAAGTAATGCAAGACGACAGTTAAGTATCTCAAAAAAAAAAAAAAACAAACCACCACCGAGGGTCCTTGAGCTTATTGCAAATCGTAAGACCATGTGTGATCTGTCCGGCGAAGAAATAGAGTGCTGAGAGCTACACGCGGTTGTTGCCTCGCTGCCACCGTGAAGTTCCGTGTGTGCCGTCGCTTCGATGGACATTGTGGCGCTTCGCTCTTTTCTCTCTCAAGTTCGTCATGGGCAAATCCTAGTTGCCGACCAGGTCGGCAACTACCACGCGCCGCACACCCCTGTGGAGACATGGACCCGGCCCATAGATCGTGATTACGTTTTTTCCGCCCAGTTTTTTTCTTATTTTCTGTCGGTTCTGTTGCCTTTTTTTTTTTTTTTGGCTATTTCTAGTTTTTTTTTTCTATTTTCTTTTTGGATACTGTTTTCATTTTCATTTATTTTTCGTTACATATTTTATGGTTTATATTAAAATCAATATTCTTACGTTGTAGAAAAATATTATTATTTTTGTTGAACATACTTAAAAGTCGTTCAAATTGTCAGGACCCCTCAGACCACCGGTCCGAGATGTCCACGTTATGTAAAATAGATCACGATCCCAATGATCAGTGCATCGCAATCACATAACCAACAAGGTATCAAGAGTTACATCATTCAAGTCGTACGAATAAAAGTCTTACAACACAAAGTGGTCACATGACCAAGTCTGCAAATCATCGTCACGCAGGACGGAATTAACTAAGATACAGCGGAAGCTCGTGGCTAGCGTCGGCCCTCGTCTCCAGCGGACGCAACCCCACAAGTGCAGTTGACCGATGACAGCTAAGCGGCGTAGTCGTCGACATACTCCTCCTCCTCGGCATAGGCCTCCTCGTAGAAACCTGGACGTTTGTATATCCAGGGACACAGCCATGAGTACAATTACGTACTCGCAAGACCACCACCAGGCTTTAAGTTTTCATGATAATGCAAATAAAGCATTTTCGAAACTGGGATGGCTGCTATATTTGACTATAGGGCTTAGTTTTTCGTAAACGATGCCTTTAGACATAGAGAATATGACATCTCTATATCTTGGTTAAAAAGAAACATTTAGAGATATAATTCTCTTTTGTAGAGATCGTCGGAGCTATCTCCACCTCTTTTTACAACATTTTGTAAAACTTTTCAAGGACACTAGGATAGGGATGCCCTTTTTCTCTTTTCCGGGTTCCGACTGGTTGACTCCCCGAGACCAACCAACTTCTCCCAAATTCCGTACCTCCTAGGTACCTCCTTGATGTCTCCTTTCTCCTTTGCCGAAAACAGTTTCTTTTTAAAATATAAAATGCCCATACGCCTAGATCGGGGACCTTTCCAACCGTCCATGACCGCGGACACGGCTATTCGAATAGTTTTACACTCTGCAGAGGTGGTGCACTTTCACCACACCAAACTGTCATTCCCCCGTGATCAGCCACGGTCCTCATACGACAGTATGCGGTGTTTCGGATAACATGATCAAAGCTTTTCACTATGTCGACCCTAGTACAGAGCCTCCTCTTCAGTGGGTCTGAATCTCCCCGGCACCCAGTGGAGATGGCCATCGTATCGATCCGGTCCCTCCAAGCAACACTGCGCCATGACAGGAGGCCCACTGTTTGCATCCAGCAGCGATCCAGACTCGAACTGGATCCCGCATTTAGATAACTTGGTTCAGAGAGTCCCGCTCTCCTAAGCATTTTGAGGCGCTCCGTACTAAGATAAACAAGTTTCCGGCTAAGCCCTACCCATCTCAGGTAATGTGGTTGCACGGGTTAATTGTTCGGGCGGCCGCTAGGGCTGTACTTTGTTTTTCGAAAGATCATCTCCACCTCCGACTGCTCCCAGCAGGTCGGGTTTTCGTAATTACTTCCGATTGCTCCCAGCAAACTCGGGTGTCAGCCCAGTAAGAACCAGGGTGTACTGGGCCAGGCCTCTATAACCCTCAACACTCGGCGAGTGAATCTCGCTAAGGACCAGGTCTGCAAGCCTGGGGAGCCCGCGGGGCAAAATCGCCTCGCGGAGGCCTGAGGAGGCAGCTAGGGCCTGTGGAGCCTCTACTCCGCTGCCCCCTCTCCAAGGAAGCTTTCCCTGAAGGGAAGTCAACGCAGAATCCTCCACAGGGCGTTCCCGCCCACGCGAGGGTTCCTTCACTGTAAAGCAAGCTCTGCGGAGCGCACATGGCTTCCGCAGCGGCCGCAGAGTGACCGCGCCTCTGCGCAGGGTAACGACGGAGCTACAGTCCCACTTTGGTGATAAAGGAGTCAACAAAGCAGGGGCAACGGCGCAGACCACCAAGCTTTCCTCTTTGGTGATAAGGGAGCAGGCCGGCGCTACGCGCCAAACGCGACGTCACCGTGGGGACTCCCCCCGCTCCTCTGCGGCAGCAGCTGGCCGTCCTGGATGGACGGCGGCCTCTCTGCTGCGGCCTCAGCTTTTGTGCCCATGGACCGCGCTCATGGACGCCCAAGCAGCGGTGCACCGTGCTCCCGACCGTTGTCGCCATGTGGTAACCCCTCCGCTGCACAAGGACAGGGAGGAGGCCCGGGGCGCCTATAAAAGGAGCTGGTGCACCACCCTAACGAAGGGATCGAACACATTTTACTCCTAGTCTAGCCACTGGCGCGCAAGGGAGAAGAAGACGGTGGCTTCCCTCCCCTTGTACACGCCATTGCCATAGCTGTGCCCTCGGCAAGCACGCTGTACTGTAACCTCTACAAGCAGCAATACAGACAGGCAGGACGTAGCGGTTTTACCTCCACAAGAGGGCCGTGAACCTGGGTACGCGCCGTGTCTCTCTCTGCCGTGATGTCCCTCCTCAGGCACGACGAGCAGCGTCGCCGCGCCGGATGAGGGTTGATTGACGTCGTGTTCAGCCCCTTACACGAACTCTCTTCGCGAGTGTGACTGCCCCTGTTTCGTGGGAGTCATTCTCCGACAATTGGCACGCCAGGTAGGGGGCTGAGGCGCGCATTCAACCTCCATCGACCTCTGCGCCATGGAGGACACTCGCGCTGCTCGCGCCAACCGGCGCGCGTCAGGCAGAGCTGAGACCGAGCCCGTCGTCCACACCACCAGGCCACGCGGCCGTCCGCGCACCAACCGCGCTTCGGGCGCACTACTGCGGAGTCACGCGTGGAGCACCCCGAGGATGAGGACGACCGCTACGACGAAGACGTCGACCACGAGCACAGCGAGGACGCTGAGTCCTCGCATCCATCTCGGCGCCAAAGCGCGTCCACGCTTGGACGCCCGGCGCCCAGCCCAAACACTGCGCTGCTCATGGCAGCAGAGCTCTTCCGCTACCGCCCCACCGCCGAGGCGCACGACAACTGGCTTGGCCGTCTCCAGCACCTCGTCGACATCGCGGCTGCGCCGCGCGCGGTTCCAGCACCTTCGCGCTCCCTGGTGCACCACAACTCCGGGCGCGCAGGCACCGCCGCGCATGGAGCACCTCCGCCTCCGCCTCCGCCAGGACCACCTCCGGCTGCGGCAAACAAAGCCGCCTCTCACGCGTCCTCGCCGCATGATTGTCAAATCGTGCAGCGGACGCCGCCGGACGCGCGGGTGGAGATGGAGCGCCAGCGGGACCTCCAGAAGCGCATCGTCGAGGAAATTGGCCAGGCCGGGCGCCAAAACCGCAGAGCTCTCCAGGGCGGCGTGGCCACGTACGCCACAGGCTGCACGGCCTTCACCCGCAACCTGCGCCGCGTCGTCTGGCCGCAGAAGTTCAGGCCAGACCTCCCCAAGGGCTACGATGGCACGAACAACCCCATCGAGTTCCTGCAGCTCTACACCACCTCCATCCAAGCTGCGGGAGGAGACGACAAGGTCATGGCGAACTGGTTCTCGCACGCCCTCAGGGACTCTGCCCTATCGTGGCTCCTGAACCTCCCTGAGGACTCCATCGACTCCTGGGAGGACCTCTGCAAGCAGTTCGTCGCGAACTTCAAGGGCACGTACGAGCGCGCCCTCACCTACAACGACCTGCGCGCCGTACGCCAGAAGTCTGGCGAGACTCTCCGCAAGTACATCCAGCGCTTCAGCCAAGTCCGCAACAAAATCCCCAACATCCCTGACTCGCACGTCATTGCTGCCTTCAGAGAGGGCGTCACCAACCGCAGGATGCTTGAGAAGCTCGGCATCCACGACACCCTCTCCTCTGTCGTGAAGCTCTTCGACATCGCAGACAAGTGTGCCAAGGCTGAAGAGGGTCTCCTCTTCACCAAGGTGGCCTCTGCAGACGACCCTCCAGAGGGATCCAAGGCCCACAAGAAGCGTGACGAGACCAAGCGCAAGCCTACTGCTGTGCTGGCTGCTGAGCCCGGCGCTAAGCACGCTCGAGAGGACTCTGCAGAGGATGGCGAGAAGAAGATGGACAACCGTCCCTTCTGCATCTACCACAACAGGCGCGGCCACGCGACAGAGAACTGCTACGACCTCAAGCAGCTGAGCAAGAAGCGCGAGCAGGAAGAAGGCAGCGGTGGTCGCGGCAGAGGCCGTAACTACCGCAAGGGCGGACGCAAAGGTGGCTACCAGAAGCCTCAAGGGACTCAGGCCAACACCGCTGAGAAGAACAACAACCTCCCTGACGAGGAGCCTGGGGGCTACCAGGCCCCTAGAGGCGCCATGGCGTGCATCCTCGGCGGGGCTCAGGCGCCCAAGTCCAACAATCAGTTCAAGCAGTTCGCCCGCGAGCTCAACGCAGCGCTGCCTGGGGTGGAGACATCGCGTCCCCTCAAGTGGTCTCAGTACACCATCGCCATTGCCCTCGGTGTCAAGCACCTACTCATCAAAGGCGACTCCCAGCTCCTGGTCAACTTCTCCAACAAGAGCTACACCCCTAAAGACAGCCATATGGCTGCCTACCTTGAAGAGGTCCGCAAGCTCGAGAAGCACTTCAGGGGCATGGAGCTCATGCACATCCCGCGCAAGGAGAACCAGGAAGCAGATGACATCGCCAAGCGCGCATCGCGAAGGGAGGCCCAGCCCGCAGGTGTCTTTGAAGAGAGGCTCTCCAAGGCGTCCATAAAGCAGCCGCTACAAGCACCAGCTACAAGCACAGACGAAGTACTCCCACCACCTCCCACAGGTGGCGCACCCAACTGTGGCCCATCCTCAGGGGAGCGTCTGATGCTAACCATGGTGCACCAAGAAACAGGCTGGGTTGACGAGCTCAAGGACTACTTGCTAAAAGGAGTCCTTCCCGAGGAAGACGCAGAGGCAGAACGAGTCGCTCGACAAGCGAAATCCTATTACATCCTTGAGGGAGACCTATACCGCAAGCGCCCAAATGGCATTGCCCTCAAGTGTGTGCCTCCTGAGGAAGGACGCATGCTCCTCAGGGACATACACAGTGGAGAGTGCGGCCACCATTCCTGCGCGCGCACCCTCGCTGGCAAGGTCTTCAGGAGCGGTTTCTACTGGCCTCAAGTGCTTCAAGATGCCGTCACCATCGTTCAGTCTTGCGATGCATGCCAGTTCCACGCCAAGCAAGTCCATCAGCCTGCACTGGGACTCCAGACCATCCCGCTCTCCTGGCCGTTCGCGGTCTGGGGGCTGGACATCTTGGGACCCTTCCCGAGATCGCAAGGGGGCTACCGCTTCCTCTTCGTGGCTGTTGACAAGTTCACCAAATGGGCAGAGGTTGAAGCGGTGCGCACCATCCCTGCCAGGGCAGCCGTGAAGTTCATCAGAGGCCTGGTCTGCCGCTTTGGTGTGCCAAACCGCATCATCACCGACAATGGCTCACAGTTCACCAGCGGCATCTTCAGGGCTTACTGCGAGAGCCTCGGCACCAAGCTCTGTTTCGCCTCGGTAGCTCACCCACAGAGCAATGGTCAAGCCGAGCGAGCAAATGCTGAGGTCCTCAAGGGCCTCAAGACGAGAAGTTTCAACCGCCTCAAGGGCTATGGCAAGGGCTGGATCGATGAGCTCCCCTCCGTGCTCTGGTCCATCCGCACGAACCCTACAAAGCCCACTGGTGAGACGCCATTCGCCCTGGTGTATGGAGCCGAAGCAGTCCTCCCCACAGAGATCAAGCACGGGTCCGCAAGGGTCCTTGCCTTCAATGAGGACAATCAAGAAGACCTCCACAACGACGACCTGCTGTTCCTCGACGGGTTGCGCCGCCGAGCCGCCCTCAGAGCGGCAAAGTACCAGCAAGACCTGCGACGCTACCACAGCCGCCACATACGTCCGCGCACTCTCGAGACAGGCGACCTTGTCCTCAGGAGGATCCTCTCCAGGGAAGGTCTCCACAAGCTCTCGCCCATGTGGGAAGGCCCCTACAGGGTCGCGCATGTCGCCAGACCTGGTGCGGTGCGCCTCGAGACGGAGGACGGCATCCCGGTCAAGAACCCTTGGAACATCGCGCATCTACGCAAGTTCTACCCGTGATCTCTATCACACCAGGCATTTTTTGTCTCTAGAGGAAAGCGCACAGCTTCACCTCCAAGCTTCACAAAAGCTTCTCTCTCTGAGGGCCAGTCCCTCTGAGCTCTTCCTGTAACGTGCCGCCGCAGGCCGTGAAGAGTCTCAGCCACTGAATGTGGTCCCCATGCCTCGACATGGAAACTTTATCTTGGCAAGCCCAAGTGTAACGAACCAATTCGTTTCCTAGTGAAACATTGCGCTGCGGCGCCGCTATGTAATATTTTGGGGGTGAGTTTTAGTTCTCATTACTCTGTGTTTTCATTCGCGCTCATATCTTTCCCCTTGCGCACCTCGCGAGCGGGGGCTGAGTACGGTGACTGTGCCTCGGGAGCATCCCAGCAGCACCGCAAAATCCAAAAGGATCCGAGCTCTAACACGTGAGCACGCTCTCACGCCTGTTACCTCACCAAAGAGCTCTGGCCCAGGGGCTTGCTCCCAAACCTGCCACCTCACCTAAGGACCTTTGGTACTTACTCTCCTCGCGAGGCACCCATGAGGAAACCTATAAGCGCGCATGAGTTTCTCTACCATGTTTTGCTTTGGTTCCGCCTCTAACCTACACAGGGAACAAGAGTCCCCCCAAGGCTCGTGGAGTCACGCTCCAGACCCAAAGAGGGAAGCACACCTTCAGGGAAATCAACGCCCTCCACGAGGCCAGAACCTCGCTAAGCTAAGTCCTGCGCTTACACCTCAGGCGTTGTGTTTTTCCTCTCACGAGCAACTTCCGTCCCTCGGGCGGGTATTTTCTCCTTCGCATTTCATGGACTGCTTGAGCGTCAAAGGGGAGCCCTCGAGCATCGCGACTCGAGAGCTCTTACCTCTCTAAGCCTTAAACACCCCCCGGCCTTGCTGAGTCATTGCTCTGGCATACCGTAGTGGCGGAGTCATAGCGCTAAGAGACGGGTCCTGACGACGTAAAGCGAAAAAGGCATGGAATAGGGATAAAATGCCCGTCGAGGGGCACACACACATTGCAGCACAATAAAGTGTTTTACAGACCATCACAAATGAAACAAAGTCTTTAAACAAAGATAACTTGCGCCTCAGGCGCGACTTGTGGCAGGAGCAGCTTAAGCAGAAGTCTTGGCGGCCTCATCCTCCTCAGCGTCACTTCCTCCGCGCCTTCCTCCTCGACGTCTTCCTCCTCGCCAGAGGCCGGCTCTTCAGCGACCCTCTTGAAGCGGTTGACATAGTCGTTGATCTCCTCCCGCAGCGAGTTGAAGAGGCGCGTCTCGATCTGAGCATCCCCATGGGCTCGGTCACGGACTCGAAGTCGAAGCATGGATATAGGCGCTTGAGGTTGACGAAGACGCGCTCGACCGCCACCAGCAGGAGCTTGCGGCACTCCTCGTCGACAACATCGTCGAGTTCCGCCACAGGGCCCTCAAGGACGGAGAAGAGCTGGTCGAAGTAGGTCAGATACGTGGCGACGTCGGCGTTCCCGTGGACGGGGACGGCAGGAGCATCCACCCCCAGCTTCGCAGCAAGAGCGTTCCCGCGCGTCACCAAAGATCGGAACATACGCTCCCGCTGCTGCGTCAAGACCCGTGCCGCCACCGCGCTCTGCTCAGCCTCCTCGACCCTCTCCACAACAGGGGCCACCTGCGCATTCAGCTCCTGCATGTCTGCCATCAGGGCTGTGAGGTCCTGCTCCGAGCGCTCGAGGGCCTGTTCCGTGCGGAGATTAGCGTCCTTGGCGCGCTTCAGCGAGGATTTCAAGTTGGCGTTCCACTCCTCCAGCTGGCGAATGCGCTTGCCGAGCTCTCTGCGCTTTTTCTGGAAGCCGTCCTCCTGCTTCTTGAACTTCCCAGCATACTCCCGGGAGACGGCCTGTGTGACAGCAGTGCGGTACTCTTTTGCTTGGTGAGGGCCTCCGCCTCCGCCTCCTTTTTCTTCTCGGCAAGCTTTGGTTGGCCTTCTCCACAAGCTCCCGGTGCCGCTCCACCTCCTTGTCGTGCTTGCCCATGGCCTCAGCCAAGCTGCTCTCGCGGGACTCCAAGGCCTCACGTTCTCTGTTCATGTCTGTTTCCGCCTGCTCCAGTTCTCCTCACGCTTGAGCACCTCAGCTTCGCGTGTCGTCATGGCCTGCTCGCGAGCCTCCAGCGACAGACGATGCTGCTCCAGAGACTTCCTCACCACCTCAGCTTCAGCAATTATCTTCTCCTCGCGGCTGGCCAGCTCCTTGCGCTGGTCGGCGAGGGAGGTCTCGATAGCCGCTCGGTCGGAGGCTGCAGCCTGGCGCTCCGCCACAGCCGCCTCCCGATCCTCTGCAGCCGCCTTGCGTTCCGCCTGGACCGGCGCCAAGGCCCTTGCGCCTCGCGCTCCGCGTTCTCGCGGATCTCCTGGGCCTGCCGCGTCGCCTCGTCGCGCTGCGCCTGAAGGCTTGGTCGTCAGGGCCACTCCGCCGCCTGACTTCGAAGAAGCGGGCCCAGTCAGCAGCAAGGGCGTCGTACCTCCTGCCAAGCTCCGCCTCCTCAAGGGCAAGTTGGGTTTCTAGCCCGTCTAGGGTGCCCCTCACCAAACGGAGGGCAGCTTGGCGGCACGCGCTGCTCCGGCTCCGGTCGCTCAAGACCAAGGCCCAAGAGCCCTCACGTGGCGCAGCGTCCTCCACCCCAGCGCCAGCCTCTGGTGCTGAAAGCACAGTGCTTGGACCAGGGTCAACACGGGGCCCAGGAGCGGGCCCCCACCGTCTTGTGCGTCGTTGTTCTCCACGACGACCTCCTCGTGGGCCTCGGGGGCTGGCGAGGGAGGCCTAGCCACCAGTGGCTCAACCGCAGCCTCGCCTGCTGCGGCCTCAGAAGAAGTGGCCTCCCCCTCAGGCTCGGAATTTGGAGGGGGCGGCGGAGGAGTTCCCTCCTCCATCTCGGCGTCGGCGCCTCCCGGCGCCTGTGTGCTGGTCCCCGCCGTCTCCACGGCGGGTGTCTCTGGGGGCTCCAGTGGAGCATCAGGGCGCGGCGGCGACGGAGCCTTCACCGCCTCCTCAATCTGACTCTCGGCAGGAGGTGGCGAGGCAGTTGCTTCTTCAAGGGGCGTCTCCCCCAGGCCTCATGGCCTCGTCAACAGCCGGCCCGTGGTGACTGTCACCACGGGCTCCTCAGTCTCTTCTCCAAGGGGCGCGTAGGCCCCTCAACAACGGGCGTAGCGCCGCCGCACGTCCGCAGCCTTGCGGAGTCGGCGGCGCTTCGCATGAACCAGACCCCTGATAATCAAGACAGTGAGATCCTCGAGAAAGGCAAGAACTCTCGATAAGCAAGAACAGTCAAGAAGAAACAGTACTCACCCAGATGGCTTGGCGCGGGTGTCCACCCACACCTTGTTGGCAGAGCGCCAGGCCTGATGAGGCTCCAGCGCTGGGCTCCTCAGGGGCCGCCTCAGCTTTCCTCTTAAGAGGAGTGCTCTCCAGGCTTCTGGCGGCCCTGTCGTGGATGGCCTTGGTGCGGGGCTCGCACCGCTTTGCCGCGGCCTCCGGGCCGCTATCGTCTCCGTCTTCGTCTTCTTCTTCTGTGGCCCGTCGTGACGGGGCCACCACAAAATCCTCGTCCACATCGGACGATATCTCCAGGATCTCCTCCTCAGGGGCCGCCTGCTTTGAAGAGCTCGCCTCCCCTGACGAGGGGTTGACTCCTCCGGCGGCGGCGTCAGCTTCGGCGTCTGAAGCAGCAGAGGACTCGCCAAACAAGTCTTCCTCCACCACAGGCGCCGCAGCCCCCTTCGCCTCTTCTCCCTCCAAGCCCTCTGGCGTGAACGTCGGCATCATCTCCAGAACTGCGAGGCGCTTCTTTGGAGTGAGCTGGTGGAGGGGCCTCAGGTGCTCAGTGCCCGGAACAGGGATCTCCGGGGCGATGAAGAGCGTGCCTAAGATGGAGGCGACGTCGTCTGGCGCGTGGGCGCTGAGGTGCAAGCGCATTGGATCTGCCGGGCCGGAGTACATCCACACCGGCTTCGTGTGCGCCTGGAGGGGAGCGATGCGCCGCCTCACGAAGTCCTCAGCGACCATCTGCCCCGTGAGGCCAGCCTCGCGGACGAGCTTCATGCGCGAGACCAAGTGGGCAATCTTCTGGTGCTGGAACTTCTCGCTGGACCAATTTGAGTTCTTCAGCGGCGGCGCCTCAGGCTCATCGAAGAAGGCATTCCGCTCCTTGGCGTCGACGAGACCCACTTCTGGCGGAAGTCCTCCACCTTCTTCGTCACCCTCGTAACGGCCTTGTCGCCATCCCACGACATGGGGATGTAGACGGCGCCCATCCCGTCTGCGATGCGGAAGACACGCACCCAGACCGCTCGCCGGGCGCCGTGTTGCGGAGCGCGTAGAAGCTCCGGAAGAAGGCCACGGAAGGCATCACTCCCAGATACGCCTCGCAGAGATAGGCGAAGATGGCGAGAATCAGGATGGAGTTCGGGTGGAGGTGCAGGAGCTGGATCTGATAGAAAGCCAGCACCTCCGCAAGGAAGGGAGAGAACGGCGGCACCAAGCCGGCGAACAGCGTGTGGACGAAAATGGGATACCACCCCGCCGCCAGCTTGCCGAAGCGCGCCGCCTTGACGCCGCTGGCGCCATGCTCATTATTCCTCCCGGCGACGAGGACCTTCAGCCTATCCAGCGCCTCCGCTGTGGAGACGCGAGTGCCGATGAGAGCCGGCGCAAGCTCCTCCTCCCGCTGCGCTTCAGCGGAGGCCTCCACCATCACCGCCTTGCCTTCTTGGGGCCCATGGCTCGCGAAGGAAGGGCGGCGGAAAAGCTCGGAGAAGAACGGAAATCGCCGGAGCAGTGGAGCACCGGAGGTGTATGCAAGAAGGAAAGGGCGTAAATGCGGCGGAACTGCTGCCGGCACAGCCGCGGCAGCCTTTATATCACCTCAGGGCGGTTTCCGAGGCGTCGTGGGTCCCGCCACGACGCCCACCTCCTCCGGAGAAGCCGAGACGCACCAACCGCTCGCCACGTGTCTCGGGCCGGCCGGACACTTTGGGCCCATGACGCTTCGCCTGCGCCCCCTGGACCGCGTCGTGCCCGTCATGGGCCCGGGGGCTACTGTCAGCCCAGTAAGAACCAGGGTGTACTGGGCCAGGCCTCTATAACCCTCAACACTCGGCGAGTGAATCTCGCTAAGGACCAGGTCTGCAAGCCTGGGGAGCCCGCGGGGCAGAATCGCCTCGCGGAGGCCTGAGGAGGCAGCTAGGGCCTGTGGAGCCTCTACTCCGCTGCCCCCTCTCCAAGGAAGCTTTCCCTGAAGGGAAGTCAACGCAGAATCCTCCACAGGGCGTTCCCGCCCACGCGAGGGTTCCTTCACTGTAAAGCAAGCTCTGCGGAGCGCACATGGCTTCCGCAGCGGCCGCAGAGTGACCGCGCCTCTGCGCAGGGTGACGACGGAGCTACAGTCCCACTTTGGTGATAAAGGAGTCAACAAAGCAGGGGCAACGGCGCAGACCACCAAGCTTTCCTCTTTGGTGATAAGGGAGCAGGCCGGCGCTACGCGCCAAACGCGACGTCACCGTGGGGACTCCCCCGCTCCTCTGCGGCAGCAGCTGGCCGTCCTGGATGGACGGCGGCCTCTCTGCTGCGGCCTCAGCTTTTGTGCCCATGGACCGCGCTCATGGACGCCCAAGCAGCGGTGCACCGTGCTCCCGACCGTTGTCGCCATGTGGTAGCCCCTCCGCTGCACAAGGACAGGGAGGAGGCCCGGGGCGCCTATAAAAGGAGCTGGTGCACCACCCTAAGAAGGGATCGAACACATTTTACTCCTAGTCTAGCTACTTGCGCGCAAGGGAGAAGAAGACAGTAGTTCCCTCCCCTTGTACACGCCATTGCCATAGCTGTGCCCTCGGCAAGCACGCTGTACTGTAACCTCTACAAGCAGCAATACAGACAGGCAGGACGTAGCGGTTTTACCTCCACAAGAGGGCCGTGAACCTGGGTACGCGCCGTGTCTCTCTCTGCCGTGATGTCCCTCCTCAGGCACGACGAGCAGCGTCGCCGCGCCGGATGAGGGTTGATTGACGTCGTGTTCAGCCCCTTACACGAACTCTCTTCGCGAGTGTGACTGCCCCTGTTTCGTGGGAGTCATTCTCCGACATCGGGTTTTCATAAACGTCTCCGATTGCTCCCAGCAACTCGGGTTTTTCATAAACATCTCCGATTGCTCCCAGCAACTCGGTTTTATAAAACACTTTCTCACCGATTGCTCCCAGCAACTCGGGTTTTTCCTCCGAAAACATTTTATCAAAGACCAGGCTCCCATCCTATAGTTTTGAGATAAGGATATACTACTAGAAAATATAATTTTCTTGATAGCACCTTCAGTAGAAGGCTTCTCAAGTAAAGATCTATTTTTATAAACCTATTATACACTAGTAGATATCTTTGGCCAAACAACATTTTATAAAATAGTTTTGGGTGGCAAAGTGTCACAGAAGAAATAAAACATGCATTATTTTATTTTGAAAACAAAACATGCTTTTAATGAAATAGTAGGATTTCAGTAGGGTATGGTGAGGTGGCTTGCCTTGCTCAGCAAATTGTCCCTGGTCTTGTTCTTCCTCGTAGGTGGGTTCAGCTCCCACGTACTGCTCCTCCTCTTGCGGTTCTATCGTACCGGAAAAATGAAACGGGCTACCGTCAAATCTAAGTAGCGGGTTGACAACAATCTAAATTATTTAAACAAAACAACAAGCATTTCATTACACAAACATCCTCTGGATAAAACACCTAGAACAATCCTAAACACAAACATTTAAAAACAAACAATTAAAATATGACTTTTTAATAGTAGTTAACTGGCTGTTTTTGGGGTAAAATCCACCAGTCCTAAAATAAAGTTTCTAAAAATTAACCCTTTTAACACAGCACTGCTAAGAGTCATACCAAACTATAGGAATTGGATTTGCATAAAAAACTACCACCAAACAAGAATTAAAAATCCTACAAAGGCTACTGGTCTCAAAACCAAAAGGAGTAGAACTCCAGTTCTAGGAATCTCCTGCATGCAAGGTTAAATCCTATGGAAAAGTATTGATTTATCTTTATGTAGAAATTGGATTCACTCAATTTGGACACTCCTAGCTCCTGCTAAAAAATAAAACACTAGAAAATACATCTTCCACATGATTTAATGCCATGCAAAATATACTAAATATTTTTGAGCAAACCCACTTCTGCATGTTTAAGAAAACACATAGGCATCTAACAAAAATACCCCTAATTAATTTTCACACACAGATCTTCCACAAATGAATTAAACTAGACACAAATAATTAACAGAAACTGGAAAAGATTAAATTCGGGAAATAAAAACGTTGGCGGGCCGTGCATGTGCTGGATCTGGCAGCGGCCGGCGCGGATCTGGGCCGTGCGCGAGGCAGGCCGGCCCAATTCAGCGTCCCGCGCGCGCGCGGGCACGGATAACGGTCAACGACCGCGCGGCGTTCAAACGCAGCCGTCGATCCGGAGATCGACGGCTCTCGGCCATCGTCTTCAGCGCGACGCCGCCGTGCTTGAGCAGAGAGAGGGAGGGAAGGCGAGCTCACCGGAGAGCTCACCTAGGGGCGGCGAGGATGCAGGGGAGAGGTCTGAGGCGAAGGAGAAGGTGATGGCGTGCTCGGCGGCGCCCTCAGGTGACGGAGAGCTCGACGGAGTCCATGTCGATGACGGCGGTGTGTTGCTTCGGGTCGAGGATGGCGGCGTGCTTCACAGCGGACCTGGCCACGCGAGGGAGGGGGAAAAGTTAGGCCTCGTCCAGGGGAACCTCACGGGCCAAAAATGGCGGAGAGAGGGGGAGGGAAACGGCGACACGGCAGGGTTCTCGCCGGTGACAACCTTCGGGATTTCACCGGAGTTCTCGAGCAGCAGAGAGGTCGGGCTTGGGAGGGGCTCTAGAGGTGGGGTGTGGTGAGGTGTGGGCGTGCTCTGGGAGAAGAAAGAAAGGCAGGGGAGGTCGGGGTCGGGTTTTAGGCCGTTTTCCCGATCTAGGGCTCTCCACGGGCACGGGCGGCTGGGGAGTGGTCAAGGCAGCTCCCATTGGCCTGGGTGGGCGGTGCAGGTGTGGGCAATGTGGTGCTGGTCGGAGACGTGGCCTGGCCAGTGGGAGGAGAGGGGATGAAGCTCCATAGGGCCACGGTGGAAAGAGGAGGGAGGTGAGTGGAGGAGAGGGGTGAGTGTGAGGCTGGCAAGTGGGTCCAGGGGTGGGGTGGTGCTGCTCTGCTCCCATGACAGAGGGAGAGACGTTGGAGAGAGAGGGGGTCGATTTAGCTAGTCTTAGGGTTTTTAAACTAACACTAATTTGATTATCTAAAATAAACTCACAAGACAAAATGTGGTCAACACAAGAGCTAACCCAAAAACATGAGTGTGGTGAACTAAGTGAGGTGTTGCAAAAAGTTCTAATTCTAAAGGCATGAAGAAAGAATTTTGAAAATTAAGAAATTTGGAGAAAAATGACCAAATGGTCACTGTATTGATTAGCCCTTAACTCACAGATGGATTTGTATTGAAACAAACTCAAAAGAGGGCAAGCAATGCACATGCTAGAAGTAGGAAGTTCAGAGATCAATATGGTCAAGTTGCATGTCAAAAATGAAACAAGGGTTGCTTAATCTAGGGCTCTAGATTAGCTATGTTTTAACAACCATGAAGATCAAAATCACTAATATTTAAATTAGAGGAATTTTTATAAAAGTGCTACTAAAAGTTTTCAAGCAAGACCAACAACTTAAGAAAACAACTAAGGCCACCAAGCAAGAGTTGACTGAAATAAAACAAAAGTTTTTGCTGTTTTCTGAAAATTTTAACTTAACACCACAATTCAAGTCTAGGAAAAATTGGGGTGTTACACAAATACCATAGATGTTATATTTTCTGAAAAATGTTTACATAACTGTTATTATTTGGAAAATCATTCATATAAACTAATTAAATGTTTCTTTTTCGTTTTTTTTGGTTGTTTCATTTTTCTTTCTTCTTTTATGTTTTCTTTTTAGAAATAATTTTAAATTTTTCGTTTCTTGAAAAACGTTCAAATTAAAAAATGTTAATATTTTGAAAAATGTTCAGATTTGAAAGTAGCTCATATTTAAAAAATGGTTCAAAAATAATTTCCGTTCATAGAGTATTTTTCTGTTCACTTTTAAAAAATCCTTCAAAAATAATTTTTGTTCATAGACTTTTTTCTGTTCACTATTTAAAATCGTTCAAATATCGATTTTGTTCACCGGTCTTTTCGGTTCACTTTCAAAACCGATCCAAAATAATTTTTGTTCATCGTCATTTTTTGTTCATTTTATAAAAATGTTCAAAAATAATTTTCTTTAAACGGCCTTTTCTGTTCACTTTTAAAATCATTCAAAAATAGTTTCCGTTCACCTCCATTTTTTAAATCCTTCAAAAATGGTTTTCGTTCACCGCCACTTTCTGTTCACTTTTTAGAACCGTTCAAAGGTGAATGTTCTAATTAAAATATATGTTTCTTTTCCATTTTTCTTTTTGGTTGTTTATTTTTTCTTACTTCTTTTATGTTTTCTCTTTAGATATTATTTTAAAATTTCATTTTTGAAAAACGTTCAAATTTTAAAAATGTTTAGATTTGAAAATTGTCCACATTTGAAAGTTGTTCATATTTGAAAAATGTTCAGATTTGAAAAAAATGTTCGGATTTGAAAATTGTTCATATTTTAAAAAAAGGTTCAAAATAATTTCCGTTCATAGATTTTTTGTTTCACTTTTTAAAAATCGTTCAAAAATAATTTCCGTTCAAAGACTTTTTCTGTTCACTTTTTAAAATCGTTCAAAAATCGATTTCGGTCATCGGCCTTTTCGGTTCACTTTCAAAATCATTCAAAAATAGTTTCTGTTCACCGTCATTTTCTGTTCATTTTTCAAAATCATTCAAAAATAGTTTCGTTCAACGGCATTTTCTGTTCACTTTTAAAATCGTTCAAAAATAGTTTATTTCACCACCATTTTCTGTTCATTCTTTAAAATTCTTCAAAAAATAGTTTTCGATCACCGCCACTTTTTGCTCACTTTTTGAAATCATTCAAAGGTAAATGTTCTAATTAAAATATATGTTTCTTCTTCGTTTTTCTTTTTTGGATGTTTCCTTTTTCTTCTTTCTTTTCTGTTTTATCTTTAGATATTATTTTAAATTTTCATTTTTTGAAAAACGTTCAAATTGAAAAATGTTCAGATTTGAAAATGTTCAGATTTGAAAATTGTTAATATTTTCAAAATCTTCCAAAAATAATTTTCGTTCATAAATTTTTTTTGTTCACTTTTTAAAAATCGTTCAAAAATAATTTCCGTTCATAGACTTTTTTCTGTTAACTTTTTAAAATCGTTCAAAAATTGATTTCGTTCACTGGCCTTTTCGGCTCACTTTCAAAATCATTCAAATATAGTTTCCGTTCACCGTCATTTTCTGTTCATTTTATAAAACCGTTCAAAAAAAGATTTCGTTCACTAGACTTTTTTCCGGACTTTTTTGTTCACTTTTTTAAAACTCGTTCAAAACCAATTTCCATTCATAGACTTTTTCTGTTCACTTTTTAAAATCGTTCAAAAAATGATTTCGTTCACCGGCCTTTCCGGTTCACTTTCAAAATCGTTCAAAAATAGTTTCCGTTCACCGTCATTTTTTATTCCTGTTTTAAAATCGTTCAAAATAGTTTTCGTTCACCAACCTTTTCTATTCACTTTTAAAATCGTTAAAAAATAATTTCTGTTCACTACCATTTTCTGATCATTTTTTAAAATTGTTCGAACATAGTTTTCGTTCACCGCCATTTTCGGTTCACTTTTTAAAACCGTTAAAATGAGGTAAATTTTCTACCTGAAAAAGTTCTATTAAAATAGATGTTCTTATTTCCAAGAACATAAATATTCATATTTGAAAATCATTGACATAATAGAAATGTTCATATTTGAAAGATTTTGCAAATTTAATAACCGTCCGAGTAACATAAATATAATTTCTTAGAACAATTGATGTGCAGCACCATGAAGAGCAGCGGGTTGGACAACGGCCCGGTAGTAGCGGGTGGTGACATCGCTGGACGTCCTTAGTGCAGCGAGGATGGTGGAGTTACCGCCGCGATCAGCGGCGACACGGGTTGGATCAGATAGGAACACTGAACGGTGCGTAAACACGTCCAAATTTACAGTACAAGCAGCACAAAAGTTGTGCGATATGTTGATATTTACCTCCTCGTCAAACGATATTTCAAACGGTCAATCGAGTGCGACGAATTTGACAAAATTCATCCCAATATCGATTTGAAATTGAGAAGTTACAATCGGCAAAACTCGAAACCGAGTATAGGAATGGAACCTACCCGTGGACGCACATAATTTTCGTGTACATTTTATTTTAGATTAAAATATATTTGTGTGGATTAGAGACGGCCAATTTATATCGTGCGGTTAGAAAGTGGGAACGGATTTGGTAATCAGATCACACCATTTTTCTTACATGCACGGTGTCTTGTGTCTATCTAGTTTTTTTTTTGAAACTTCTCCCATTTATTAATATAACATTAAGCACATTTTACATAAGACAGCTCGAGAGAAAAAACACTCACCGCTGTAATATGCAAGCATACTGGACATCTTCCAGTTTGATGCGACAGACATCTAGCAGAAATTGTATTGTCTCTATTTTGCACACGAAGAGCAAGCTGAGCGTGGTGGTGTGCTTTAAAATTGTAGGCCCTAGAAATATGAGCTATCCTTCATTTGTCAAAGCTAGCAGAAGTCCTAATTGCAGAAATGATATGTCTGATCGTCCAAGGACCTGCAGAAGATACATCCTCACACGTGGTTGCTTGCACTAGGATCGAAGAATCTGTTCTAAAGAGGGGACCATGAAGGTGCAGACAGTCAGCCACTTTGACTGCCAGAAGCAGCCCAAAAGCTTCAGCCTCAATCAGCGATGACACCGGCGGTGATCGAGCAGAAATGTAAACGCTCGATGCGTGATGACCCTGCAATTGAACAAAGACACCAAGACCAGCTTGTTGGGGCATAGAAGTGGGGGCTAGGGACCAAGCTGCATCAGAAAAGATAATGTGTGCAGCTTCCTGTAGTGAATCGCAGCCTCTTTGAGGTCGCTGCTGATGGTGCTCCTGGCCTTGTTCCGTCGGTATCTGTGGACATAGTTGCTGCCTATATAGTGAACTATCCTGCAACAAAGCAGAAGCCACAGAAAAAATTCTTGTTGGGTGCACTTTTATTTTTTTGAAGAGAAAATCACTCGTGCTTTTCCAAAGGCACCAGAGAAATGTATATAACGTTTTGACTGATATGCAAGGATGATTAGAAGATAATAGGAAATGTATCATATCTGGCAACAGTTGATGATCATTAAAGAGGAGTTCAGTTTTAATAAACCAGGGGCTAGAGTACCAAGCTGCTTTTGCAAAAGGACAGAGGAAAAACAAATGCATTTCATCTTCTTCTTGTCCATATCTAGAGCAATTGAAATCTATATGAGTAGAAAAACGCCTTGCTCTTTTACCTGTTGCTAAAGCCTTTCTTAAGAGCCTCCATGCAAAAGTTTGTACTCTTGGTATCATACCTTTTTCTGACCAAACCTGATTGAGCAAAGAGATGACTTGCTGAGAAACCGGTCTAGGTTGTTGGTTTCGGGGCAGCTGCAATTTTGAGAAACAGTGTTTGTAGGCACTTTTTGTTGAGAATGTACCTGCAGGAGTTAATTTCCATACCAAATAATCTTGGCCAACAACATCAATAATAGGGTTTGCAATATTTGTGAGGCCATATTAGTTGGAAACAAAGAATTTATAAGATTTTGATTCCAAGACTTGTGATTATGGTTCCCAAAATCTTTAATGGTGGCTGGGTACACATAAGGAGGCTGCTGAATAATCAAGTTATCGTAGATATGTTGCCAACCATTAAACCAAGGAGCAGTCCAAATGGAAGAAGAACCATCAACAATTTATGTAAAACAAGCAGATTCCAGAAGTGGTTTTACCTTTAAAATGGCAGCCCAAAAAGCAGATTTTGGACAACTAGCTTTCGCTCTCCAAATAGTTGTGTCCGCATGGTATTTTGACTTTAAAACAAGAGCAAGATTACTAGTCGGGTCCTGAGCAATTCTCCAAGCTGCAGAGAGAATCAAGCTCTGATTCAAGGCTTGGAGATTTCTAATACCTAGACCGCCATGTTTCTTGTGAGTGCAAATATCTGCCCAAGCCCTTAAACAAAGATATCTTGAATTGTTATCATCTTTTATCCCTGTCCACCAAAATCTCGTAATGATAGCAGTGATACTAGCAAGAATTTTTTTGGAGAACAGAATATTTGACATGTAATAAACAGGGATAGAAGAGAAAACTGATTTAATAAGTGTAAGCCGAGCAGGATGAGACATTCTATTTGCCTTGTAAGTAGTAAGCTTTGATTTAAACTTGTCGTGAACAAAAGAGTAAGAAGCAGATCTATCCTTAGCAGGCAAGATTAGAGGATGTCCTAGATGGATAAAAGAGGCATCAATGTCTGGGACAGGGAACAAACCTTTTATTTCTTGCTTGAGCTGCAAATCAACATTAGCACTAAACATTATTCCTGACTTTGCTCAATTTGGGAGTTGGCATGAAAGAGAACAAAAATGATTTAAGATTTGACGGATAGCTTCAGCTTCCTGCTTTGTTGCTGCACCACACACCAATAGGTCATCTGCAAACATCAAGGAGTGTATAGGAGGGCATTGTGGACCCAAAGAGATACCCGAAAGCCTGTTATTATATAGAGCATCTTGGAGAGCCAAGGATAGTTCGTTAACAACCAAGATAAAAAGAGAGGGAGAGAGGGGACAACCCTGTCTTATACCTCTTGAGCTCTTAAATTTACCAAAAGGTTGCCCATTGATAATGACTAAAAAAGTTGAAGTAGCTATACAAGCATGGATCAAATTAATAAAATGGGCATTCAAACCTTTACGAGCTAGAGCGTTAGCAATAAAGTACCATTCAAGTCTATCAAAAGCTTTAGCTAGATCAATTTTTAGCATGAAGGACTTCTCTTTGAAAGATTTTAAACTAAAAGAGTGAGCAACCTCCTGGGCGAGTATGATGCTATTGCTAATCCTTCTACCCTCTATGAAAGCCTGTTGGGAAGGATGGATATAATCAGCTAAAAGAGGCTTCAATCTGTTGGCCAAATACTTGGAGATATTATAAATAACATTGCATAAACTAATCGGCCTGAAGTCAGAGGGCAGGTGACAAACAAGCTTTTTGGAATAAGAGCTATATGCGTTTCATTAAGCTTTGGTGGCATAATACATGTTTCATAGAAGGTCCTTACCAATTGTGTTACATCTTCAGCTATACAACTCCATGCATCTAAAGATATAAACGGCGAGATCCATTGGAGGCTCCACAACGATTTGGCCTTTCTGGCCGTCCGATCCTCCCCGCTCCGTGCCTCCGCTCCGTCCGATCCCGGCCGGCTCCTAGAGTCGGAATGAATAGGGATTTGCAAAGTCGCTAATCGTACCAACCTTATTGCACCCACTCTCGCTGACATCCTACGTGGGTCACCGCTGTAGCCCGAGGGCCCGCCCGTCAGCCTCACGGTTCGTGTTTAATCGGTGTGGCGGATGGGCAACAGTGCCAAAGATTCCTAGCGCGTTCCTCCCATTGGTTGATTTTGTTCATTTACCGTTCTAGGTTTTAGGGAGTGCATTGCGTGCCCGTCCGGGAGAGCGATCGTGCTACGTGGTTCCTCTCCCCTCTCCCTCGCTGACCACGGGTCCCTCCCTCTCCTTGGCCCACATGTCGGTTGCTCGGGACGTTGCGTCGCCGATGTTTCCCTTCCATGCATCGCCGCTTCGTATTTTCTACAGTAAAGTGCGTATTTTCTATAGTGTTCGTGATGTCAGCTAAAAATCGGGCCCGATTTCACCGTCCTACATGGCAACTTTCCATTCGTCGGCGGGTACGTTGCACTGTGCTGGTAGTCAAAAGGTCCGATTTCGCGTGATGCTAGCGGCTCGCCATTGGTTCCGAGTGGTTACCGACCTATTTAGTTGGACTACGTACACTAGGATGGGGGAGGTGGTATATAGGTTGTGTTCTGGATCAGATCGTCACTGCAGCTCTCATTTTCTCCCTTTTCTTCTTCCTTCGTGTTCTTGCCCCCCCGTGTTTTCCTCGATCTCTGCCGTGTTTCAATGGAATCCGTTTGATGTTCTTCCGGTCACGGTTGTTCCCGTTGAGATCAGGTTGGGTTTTCTTGCCGTGTTGGACTCTCTGTTTTTGATTATATTTTGTTCATGTCGTTCACCGTGTGTTCGATCTGTGTTGTTGTATGGTTTGTTGCTTATGCGTTTTGTTTTTCTTTGTTTCCTCGGTTTCTCATATCTCTTTCCTATTTGTTCTGTTTTACGCAGGTCGCCGGTTTACTGTTTTTGGTTGCATTGGAGGATGTGCCGGCTCCCGGTGGTTGTTCACGTGTGATGAACCGTGTTGTTCATGTGCTGATTTAGTGGTATGTTTTATTCATTGGTTGCTTGCTTCGTGTTTTTCTATTTCTATGCCTGTTTGTTTTCTTTTTCCACATGGTTATGTTTGTTATTTGTTTTGCAGATCGGTCTCTTGCTATTTTTTTTATTTCCATGCTTTTCTTGTCGTGATGTTCTTGCTATCGTGCGATTTTTCGGTGTTTTCTTAATTTTATTCTGGTGGGTCTTGCTCTCATGTTATTTTTCCATGTTTCATTTTTATTTTGCAGGTTGTCATCTTGCTTGGTTTTTTCGGTTGGCTAGCTGGGCTCCATTCGCCATCTGCCGGTTAGTTTTTGGTAAGTTCTGGTGCTCCATAGTTCGCTTGGCTGATCGATCGATGTTTAGTTTGGTTAATTTGAAGATGCTTTGATTTTTACTCTGCTATCGTGATGCAGGTCAATTTCTTGGTATGGATTGGTGATATTGGAGTTTGGGCCTTCTTGAGGTGATAGCTTTGTGACTTCTTTTGCCTTTTTTCTTTGCAGGTCGTTGCCTTACTCGGTAATATTTCAGACGCGGTGTTTTTTTGCTTCCTGTTTGGTTTTGGGTTCCTGTAATTTCTGTTCTTGATAAATCTACGATCTCATTGGTCATGTTTACTATTGGCGCCAGACCGATGCGGGTTTTTTCGGTACTGGTCGACTCTCGGGAGTTGGCAGGGCTGACCTTCTCCGTCTCACTGGTCGGCTATCCTGTTTTTTGGGGTTAGATAGTGTTGTTCCCTTTCTCTGTTACAATACTATTTTCTCGTCTATTTTGCTAATTTTTTGCTATTCATGATTGACCGGTGGTTTATTTTCCGCTGTTTTCTGGCCATTCGTGATCGTTTCCATGGTTTGTCTTTGTTGTTGCCTTTTGTTTGGGTTTGGCTTTCCGTTGTTTCTGTGGTGACTTGTCCTGTTCGGTGCTCGCATCATGTTTTTTGTTCTTTTGGGTTCTTTGTTAGTTCGCAGGTCGCTGGCTTACGGGTCTGACTTTTTCCGGTTGAGGTCAGTTCTGTTTTGGTCGGCTTCAGCTTTGTGCCTGTGTTTTCCTCGTTGTCATTCTTTCTTTCTTCGTCTCGCTTCCGTGTGCTGGATCTGTGTTGTCTATGTGTTTGTTGCCTTGGCGATGGACTCGTGCGTTCCTATTTTTTTCGGTCCTTGCTTCTCTTGATTTCAAGGCGGCGTCGTTTGTGTGTCGCTTAGGTGTTATTTTTTATTTTGTGGTGTGGATCTAAGAAAATGTTTGGGTTCATTTAACATTCAGACCAAAGATATGATAGCAATAAAAATGTAAGTATAATGTGGTTTCTCCAAAAGTAATAACTTTTAGTCTAAAAACGAACACGAATCCAGAACACGGTCAACTGTATGAACAAAGAACGACCAAAATCGTTGGTCCAGTCCCGGGAGTCGGCATGCCTAACCTTTATGTACTGATCGAGTCCCGGGAGTCGCCAAGTCTGCCCTTTATGTACTGGTCAGTCCCGGGAGTCAGCATGACTGACCTTCTCCGTCTGACTGTTCGGTTTATTGTTGGTTGTTTTTGTGATTTGTTCTTTTTTCTATTCCGTTTGATCTTTTTTCCCTTGTTGGTTGCTTTGTTTGTTTGCGGGTCGTTGGTTTAGTGGTCGGTTGTTCTTCGGTTAAGGTATTTTTTTTACTTGTCTTCCGGTTAAGGTTAGTTCTGTTTTGTTGAAAGCAATCAGTCCGTTCAATTTGTAGTGTGCACAACATTATAGTGTACAACAATTCTGCAATAAATTTGTAAGTTTCTTCCATGTTATTTATGTGTCATGCCAAGTGTTTTTTATACCATACGTACACTGAACTAAAATCATCTCTAATTCTGTTTCAGCGACCACTTCCAAGTTAAGCCACCCTTCCAAAAGAGAGACATGTACAACATTTTAGATTGTACATGTTAGGGTAGCCCACAATATGACACAATTCAACGAAGTGACCCCAACCCGTTGCTTTTGCGATGTTTTGGTGCACTGCACAAGATACTTTTTTAGTTAAGAGTGTCTTGTACAGTGTGACCAAAATATCACAACAGTGCGAGAACAAAGAACTACATGCACAACAATCAGAATCGACGGCCTTCAGATCCGGCCGATTGAGGGAGCCGGCATTCACAACGATTTGATGTATTCGTGCACCTGTCTCGAGTTGCACATGTAATCGACCTATCCTTTGTGCTTTAATGTATGAATTCCGGCTTAAACAGTAGGTGACAATGATGACGCCTCTACCAACGTGTCGGCTTAAAGAAGGACAATGCTAAACATAAAATATCTGTAATAAGACATCACCATGTAGAAGACCCAACAAAAGAAGATAGCATCACAACCAAAATATACACTACTTACGGCACCCAAAAATATACACTACTTACATCACAACCATCATAGCACTCCTTCTCCCTCAACTGCTAGGTGATAAAGCAATGGCACCGAGAGATCAAGAAGAGGATCCCCCACTCCTGGTCCTCTTCTTCTCACTCCTGTGTTTCTCGTCGCATCTTGTGTCTCCTCCCTCAGTGTTGCCTTTTCCAATGTACCAACACACTCTTATACGTCCACGACTGTTTCCTAGACGCATTTGTGGTCCACGACTGTTCCTTCGTTTTCCTGCCGCTTTCTCTTTACCGGGATGTACACACGGTGTGTAAGCTGGCATGCGGGAACGCCTATGAACAGTCTCGTGACGACGTATCGATGTTCAAAAATAGTATTTATTCCTGGTTTTAAATTACTGTCAGTTCCTCTCCGTGAAATTGCGTGTTTACTTTATAAGTCGTGTTTCTTGATGATTTCGGACGCAAAATCATGGATGATTCCGTTAAATTGTGACTGCGGTGTATGTTTACTGTGTTGGAGATATGCCCTAGAGGCAAATAAATAACAAGGATTTATTGCATTATCTCATTAAGTTTATAATTAGTTTTATACCATGCTATAACTGTATTAATCGGAATTGTTAATACACGTGTGGTATGTAAACAAACCAGAGTCCCTACTTAAGCCTCTATATGAACTAGTCCATCAGTCAATGGATGATCGTGATTTCCCGATCATATTGATTCATAACAGTTGATGATGGAGTCATTTTATTAGTAGAATAATTTGATGGGCATTACCCACCAAAGTATTGTAAAAGGATCGTATCACTAAGTTCAACACTGCAATAGGAGAGTAATGTGATAGCTTATTCCTTAGACCGTGAGATTATATCAAGTCGCTGCTTCTGGAAGATACTTTGATCACATCAAACGTCATGTCTTATATAGTGTGACAATAAAGGTGACACTTTCGGGTATTGGAAGGAAGTAGTCGGGGCGAGTGATCAAGAGCGGGATTTGTTCATCCGTGTGATAGAAAGATACTCTGGGCCCACTTGGTCAGATTATATCTGTAAAGCTGCGCAGCGTATGACTAGGTCATTGGAGATATAATATCACGGAACGAGTTAAGTAACCCTTGTCGGTAACGAGATAAAACACAACATAGGATGTTGACGATCGTATCTCGGACAAAGGTAGTATCGATGGAACAAAGGGAATGAACATATCATGTTAACGGTTCAACGACGATTTATTCTGGAATGCACAGGGGCCGTCATAGTCATCCAGGGCTCCCTGACGGTCATTGGCGAGCGAAGGGTCTCGACCATGTCTGGAGTATTCCCGAACTGTAGGGTAACACACTTAAGGTCTTGACGACGCTTGGAGAACGTTTTGGAAACATCGGAATTATTTAGGTATAGAGAAAAGAGGTTCCGGAAAAGTTCCGGCAAGAACGAAAGTGTTCCGGGAAGACCGAAGTAAGTTCGGAGTGGTCCAGAAATTGTTTCGGAGTCACGGGAGATTAAATGGTATGTAAATATATTAATTATGGAATTATATATATTTATATTAATTTAATATTAAATAAAAAGGAGAAAAAGGGGCAGCCCACCTAAATGGGCCAAACCCCGGAGGGAAAGGCCCAGAGGGGGCCGACCTCCTTGAGGAGGTGGTGCGGCTGGGCCATGGGGCCCACCTGGCCACCATGGGGTGCGGCCAGGCCCCTTTGGCCGGCGCACCACCCCCCTCCCTCTACTTTTTGTTTAGTCCCACATGGACAACTTGAGGAGAGGTGCAACCCCTCTCCTCTAATAAATAGGAGGCCGGATTAATTGAGAAAAGACACAATAAATCCAGGAATTAATTCCGGTTGGCCTAGGCTTCTCCCTTTGTCCACTTCCACCCTCTCCGTCTCTCGGTGTATGCGGTCCCACGTTTGGACTGCGTATACGTGAGACCTATATACCGCAGTACGCCGTTGTGCTGCGGGATTCCACCCAAAGTTCTCGCTTCCGCTATCTCGGCTGGATCGGGGAGCCCGGAGGTCATCGTCAAGGTCCGTACGTGTGCGAGTACTCGGAGGTGCCGTACACTCAGGCTCGGCACCGGAGCATCGTCGTCGCGCCACCTCCTTCTTCGTCGCGCCAAGTTCTTCGCGACCTTGAGGTCGGCTACGTACGTCTTCATCGGCAACGCTTGTGCGGGAGCGTATTTCCCGCTTATCGGTCTACGAGGGTACGTATCCGATAACTTCTCCGTTACAGCATTACTAGATAGATAGATCCTGGCTAGTTTTCGGTGTTGCGATAGTTAGAAAAATTATTGTTTTCTGCTACGAACCCCATCAGTGGTATCAGAGCCGATCTATGTGTAGTATTGCTGGTACGGTTAGAACACATGTTGAATGTGGGCATCGATTTTACAATTGTTACCTACTCGCTGCACTTGCTAATGTTGTCGGCATCGAGTTGATGAAGCGGCCCGGACCGACCTTACGCGTACGCTTACGCGAGACTGGTTCCGCAACTGACATATGGCTTGTACCATATATGCGGCTAGCGGGTGTCTGTTTCTCTCTCTTTAGATGGCTTAGCATTTTCAATGGAGGGCCCTGAAAAGGGTGTAATAGAGACAATTATTTAATCGCTGTTGTGGTTGTATGTTCGTAGGTAAGAAACGGTTCTTTTACGAAAGCCCTAGCAGCCACGTAAAACATGCAAAAGTTAAAGTAGAGAGCGTCTAACTTTGTTTTGCAGTGGGGCATTTTAATATGACATGGTTACGGTAAGTTTTATGTTATCGGAGGCAAAAGGTGGCGCCGTAGACTCGGAGCACCGCCGGGGGCGCCATGGAGACCAAGGCGCGAGGCCATGTCATATTGCACTTCATTACATTATTTTGATATTGTTTGTTGTGTGTGCATCCTATTTGATTGCTTATATTAAGATATACAACGGTAGCAATAATAGGATGATCCCTAATTAAATACCAAAATTGTGTTCTCCCTTAGTGTGCACCACCAATAAAGTTCTACGTTACGGGGTACGCCGCATTGCGGTTACACTCGTCTCTTCGTTCGCATACAGTGGGTGTAAGCCACGTTGCACACGCAAATACACTAAGGTCAGATTGGCGAGCCTAGTATGTACAGACATAGCCTCGGAACACGGGAGATCGAAAGATCGAGCATGAGTCGCATGATTGTTGCGATTGGTACTTCGTTGCCTACCTTTGAAATTATGCTGTCGGCCTTGTTGATGGGGGAGTGTAGTGGATTAGGATCGTGTAATCACTAAGATTTTTAGGGATGATTTTCTTAGTGGAGTGTGTTTGATAATGTGATTATTAAATAAACTCATATTATTATAAACTTAGCCTTATCCGTTCTTTGCAAATTATCTCTGTAGATCATGCCTTACCCTAAGGAAGAAAGTCTTGAGTTCAATCATTTTATTAGAAAAGGGAATCTCCGAAACGATGGATCCAACTTCATGACGTGGTACAGAAACCTGAAAGGCGTCCTCTACCAAAACGACATTTCTTACGTGATAGAAGAATTCTTAGGAGATAAACCAGGAAACTCCGCAAGTGCAGAGGCGAAAGAAGATTTTCGTCAACGTCGTGACATTTTCATGAGTGTTCAATACACGATGTTTGGCTGCATGGATCATGAGTTGAAAATGAGTTTCGCCACATGGAGCCTTTTGTGATGATAAATGCTCTTAAAACTTGGTTTGTAGACCGAGTGAAACTTGAGCAGTTCAAGCAGCTGGATAATTTTCTTTCACTCAAGATGGAAGAACATACCTGCTTGGAAACACATTTGTGTAGGATGTTTGACATTCACGATGATCTCACAAATATGTGCGGCTACTGGATGGCGGATACTTTTGCAATACAGGCAGTGTTGCGTTCTCTACCTCCTAGCTATAAGGAGCTTGTCGATGAATATGTGATTAAGAGTGAATCACTCCTCTTCAATGATTTCCTGGTTGAAATCAAAGATGTGAAGGTGGAACCCATTGAAGGAGAAATTGATGACACGCAAGGTATATTTGATATACAAGTTATAATTGTTATTTCTTGCACTTGTTAATATTAAAGTATTTGATGCTTATGTTCTGTTTTATTGAAACAGCACCAGAATATAACAGGATAGCTGCAGAGTACGACATGATGTTGCGGAATGATGGCAAGCAAAAGGTTGATGGCCGAGGAGTTTCACGCCCATAGTTATCAGTTTTTGATTAGTAGTTTTTGAATAAGAGTTTTTGTAATCGATTTTGAGAGTGATTGTAATAAGTGTGTCTTGCATTCGGTGAGACAAGTTATTCATATTTGTAAGGGAACAAGCAAGTTGTTTTATTATGAATAAAGTTTCTTATGGTCACATTTCGATTATGAACAAGTTATTCGTGTATTAATCTCAATGATAGCGCAGTGGATATAATGCTAAAATAAATATCCTAAGTCAATAATTAATACACTACCGAATTTTAATCATATTAGTGTTGCAAATATTTTGGATATTTTGATCTTGTGTATTTGCATACATTATGTCTAAATGAGACATGATGATTGAAAATATTGATATGTCAATATGAGAAGAAATTTAATTTGAAATCATGCAAGATGATTGTTAAATTAAATTGAGTAGTGAAAATTATTATTGAAACCTTTATTGTATGTCTAAGTAAATAAAAGGTATTTGCTAAAAGATACAATTGTCTGAAATTATTTGATTAGATCAAAAGGATTTTTCGGAGAAAAGGAGGATATAAAATCGGGTCCTTATAATTGGATTATAATAACAAAGATTTTAAAGATTTATTTTATCATAAAAGACTTGTGAAATTTCGGTTCACAAATTATAATATACATCAAACATGTTGATTTATATAAACATTATAATCATACTCTATTTTGAATAAAGTATGGTCTTAAAAGGTATCTCTTAAAAGTTTAGACGTTACGTAGAATGTTTTTGTTAGAATTAGTAAACTCCCTTATTTTGAAATCTTCACCTAAAATTCGTATGAACGACAATATATTAAGTGTCGTGGTTTATAGGATTATATGATAATACGAAACTATATACGAAATAGTTCTTTGTAAAATATTCATAGGAATGAATATATATTTCATATGGCAAACACCGACAAGGGCAAAACTAGTATTGCTAACTTGGTGATTTATTGAAAAACAAGTTTTCAAGAAAGGATATGGAATAAAGTAAAAGCTTGAATGAGGTAATTGACCTTGTTCGCATTATGTGAGAGATAATGTTTTCGGAACATGTCCCGGTGACAAAAACTCTACAGATGGAAATGAAAAATGATGATAAAAGATCATAATGTTTTCAAATAAGGAGCTTTTTATAAATAGTAGGCATTAAGAATATTTTCTGTCCGGTCACAGATTAATATTCATGATTTAATGATCTTGTTACTAGAACAAGGGATACCTACGAAATACAAAGAAATTAAAAGGTGATACCAAATTCGAATCATGACTAAAGAGTCATAAATCCAAAAGGTTGCATTTAAGATTATGATAGTAAATGTTGCTTGAATCTTATTAAGTAAAAGGTTACTTGATTTTTCACATGACAGGTTGTGTGAAAAGAATGAAACTGTGAGAAAGACATAAAGCTAATTTTGTCATAAAGAATGTCTTGGACAAAATCAAAATTGTTTGACTACATTGATGTAGACATGCCTAAGTCTTTGGATTTGTATTAGACAAGTATAATACATCGTATTTGGAATTTTCGAATTGATGAATGATCAAGGATTTCGGTTTTGACCGAAATATCGAAAGAAATTATATCTGTATAATTTAAGTGGGAGTAGGACAGCTCACCATATTAATATGTAAGTGACGTATTATTAAGTGGGAGCTTGTGGGCTACACAATATGAGATGTAATTGACATTTTGAGTGGGAGCATCATAAGTTACACAATCTCAAATGTAATTGACATTTTGAGTGGGAGCTTAGTCAGGTGCTTATATGTGAATGACATATAGTAGATGGTACTAGGAAAATGAATTAGGAGTAATTATGGAATTACAATAAAATCATATATGTTTTAAAATGTGAGCATCTGTTTTGAATAGATCAGGAATTTTAAAATGGAAGTCGAGGTGTTTTTCTAGATTAGATTCTGAAAGGTCAGAATAAGACGTGACGAGGAAATGGTCCTTGTAAATCTGGAGAAAATAATCATGGTTGTAAAATATGTTGCACCTCTATGCCATGATAAGGTGGCAGCATATGAACCATATTATATACTCGACGTAATATGACTAGTGTTCTTACAAGAAGAACAAGTACTGAGGTGAATTTGTGTTCACCGTTAGTAAAACCAAGCTTATCCCATTGTTTAAAAGAAACTGAGGATATGTGGTTATTCCAAGTCTGCAAGGATGATGAGTTTAACAAATGTTATGTTAAAAGGATCAACCTAGATGACAGGAGGAAATAAGGATCAAATCGTCGTAGGATTAATTGTTAAGGCATTAGGACAATAGAATGTCAGGATCTACTTAGGTAAATATAAAAGTATTTAGATACTGCGAAATTACATAGGATTGGTAGAGAAAATGTATTCTCTAAACTGAGTGTGTTTTAATGCAATTAACTGATATAGGATCAGAGTAAGCGCAGGGAAACAAAAGTCTCACTTAGTTGCCAAATATGTATATTTGTTATAAAGATAGCTTGATGATATCAAACAAGGTGATATCAATGATTCGCAAAGAACTTACGGTTATGAAAGGTTCTGGCCGAAGGAAACCTCTTCCACAAGCAAGCATTATCATAAACGCTTATAAGATAAGGTTGTATGATTGGTATAGAAATGCAGCTGGTTTATTTGTAATCTAGTGCAAGTGGGAGACTGTTGGAGATATGCCCTAGAGGCAAATAAATAATAAGGATTTATTGCATTATCTCATTAAGTTTATAATTAGTTTTATACCATGCTATAACTGTATTAATCGGAATTGTTAATACACGTGTGGTACGTAAACAAACCAGAGTCCCTAGTTAAGCCTCTATATGAACTAGTCCATCAGTCAATGGATGATCGTGATTTCCCGATAATATTGATTCATAACATTGATGATGGAGTCATTTTATTAGTAGAATAATTTGATGGACATTACCCATCAAAATATTGCAAAAGGATCGTATCACTAAGTTCAACACTGCAATAGGAGAGTAATGTGATAGCTTATTCCTTAGACCGTGAGATTATATCAAGTCGCTGCTTCTGGAAGATATTTTGATCGCATCAAACGTCATGTCTTATATAGTGTGACAGTAAAGGTGACACTTTCGGGTATTGGAAGGAAGTAGTCGGGGCGAGTGATCAAGAGCGGGATTTGTTCATTCGTGTGATGGAAAGATACTCTGGGCCCACTCGGTGAGATTATATCTGTAAAGCTGCGCAGCGTATGACTAGGTCATTGGAGATATAATATCACGGAACGAGTTAAGTAACCCTTGTCGGTAACGAGATAAAACACAACATAGGATGTTGACGATCGTATCTCGGACAAAGGTAGTATCGATGGAACAAAGGGAATGAACATATCATGTTAACGGTTCAACGATGATTTATTCTGGATGCACAGGGGCCGTCATAGTCATCCAGGGCTCCCTGACGGTCATTGGCGAGCGAAGGGTCTCGACCATGTCTGGAGTATTCCCGAACCGTAGGGTAACACACTTAAGGTCTTGACGACGCTTGGAGAACGTTTTGGAAACATCGGAATTATTTAGGTATAGAGAAAAGAGGTTCCGAAAAGTTCGGCAAGAACGGAAGTGTTCCGGGGAAGACCGAAGTAGTTCGGAGTGGTCCAGAAATTGTTTCGGAGTCACGGGAGATTAAATGTATGTAAATATATTAATTATGGAATTATATATATTTATATTAATTTAATATTAAGTAAAAAGGAGAAAAAGGGGCAGCCCACCTAAATGGGCCAAACCCCGGAGGGAAAGGCCCAGGAGGGGGCCGACCTCCTTGAGGAGGTGGTGTGGCTGGGCCATGGGGCCCGCCCGGCCACCATGGGGTGCGGCCAGGCCCCTTTGGCCGGCGCACTGATTGCGTGGATCACACGTTCGCTGGGAAACCCCAAGAGGAAGGTATGATGCAGTGTAGCAGCAGTTTTCCCTCAGTATGAAACCAATGTTTAATCGAACCAGTAGGAGCAAGAAATCACTTCGGAAGGTTGTCAGTGGCGCGCTGACGTGGAATCTGCACACAACACAATCAAACTAATTTGCCCCAACGAAACAGTGAGGTTGTCAATCTCACCGGCTTGCTGAAAACAAAGGATTAAACGTATGGTGGAAAACAGTAGTAAATTGCAGAGAATGAAAAGGTACGGTGTTTGCAGTTGGTTGTATTATCAGTGTAAAAGAATGGACCGGGTCCACAGTTCACTAGTGTGTCTCTCCATAAAAGATAACTAACATGTTGGGTGAACAAATTACAGCTGGGCAATTGACAAAATATTGAGCGCATGACAATGCATATATGACATGATGATTACTATGATATTCATGTGGGCATTACGACAAAATACATAGACCGTTATCCAACAGCGTCTATGACTAATAATCCACCGCCAGGTTGTCATATCGAATTCCCCGTTGATAACCCACAAGTATAGGGATCGCGTGTAGCCTTTCGATAAGTAAGAGTGTCGAACCCAACGAGGAGCTAAAGGTAGGATAAGTATTCTTTCAAGTTCTATCAACCACTGATACAACTCTACGCGCACTAAACGTTTGTATTATCAGGAAATAAAACTACGGTAACAATACGGGTATGAGAGATAGTTTTGCAGGATAATAAATACAAGAAATTAAAAGTTAGTGCTGCAGCAATAAAGTACACTAAGTAACCATATACTAACAGTACCATGAGTGTGGAAAAGTGGTGGTAATTGTGGTGGCTTTGTCCAAGATTAATTAGTGAAGACATCTAGTTCATTGTCTTTGATGCAGTTTTCAATGTGGGAGAGGCTAAATATACATGCACTCAACCACTACTTGGGATTACAAGTACATTCAACAAAGCAATCAAAAGACAAATAAACTACAAACATGATGTATCATAGGATAAATATTATAGCATCAAACACCATGTTTACATAGGACGGTACAGAGGTTTGTGGGAGGATGAACCACTGAATACAAGGAGGAGATGGTGATGGAGATGGCGGTGAAGACGGCGGAGAGGGCAGCGCGGCGCGCAGGGCGGCGCGCCGGCGGTGCGGGGAACTCCTTTCCGCCGCCGGCATGGGGAGCGCCGCCCCTTAGCCTCCCTCCTTCATGGCTTCTTGGGAGCCCTCCCCCATGGAGATGGGATCCATGGGGGAGGCAAAAACGTGGCTTTTGGTGGCTGAAATTCGTGGGTGGAGGAGTCCTCCACGAATTAGGTTTCCTCCCTTTATATATCTTCTCGGATTTCCGTCACCCCTTTTAGGGTTCCACCAAAACGGGCCTACAGGCCGCGTCCGAACTCCGATTGGGCTGATCTCGGGCTTAAAATCTTCGTATGGAAAATTGTGACAACTTTCGTAACAGCCAGGTCTCCATATAACGTCATCTTCGAGGGTCAAACTGGCAATCTTCGTAAAAAGTTCTCAGACAGATTTCAGGAAAGTCCCAATTCGACTCCAACAAGGTTTCCTCTTGTATTCTTGATAATTTCTACACATCAAAGAGTAAAACAAGAACATTGTGCACTTTTGCAACTATTAGTAGGTTAGTCCAAATAAATAATAAACTTAATATAAAACAAGTGCTAAAAGCATAAAAATGGCATGAAACAATCAAAAATTATAGATACGTTTTGGACGTATCAACATCCCCAAGCTTAATTCCTGCTCGTCCTCGAGTAGGTAAATGATAACAAAATAATTTTTGATTGTAAATGCTATGATCAGGTCTTTAACAATTGCATGATGTATGGATAATAAAACTTAGCAATCATGTTTCCTAATGAAAAGTATCAACGAACTAAGAGCTTATAACATGAAATTTATAAACATCAACAAGATTGTAATGACCATAATAAAGCATGATAGAGTGGTATCTCGCTTGCCCTTAATTGTGGAGCAAAACATAAATGCCAAGGCACCTCTGAAGTTCAAGTGAAGACTAGATATAGAGATATCAAAGATAAAAGCATCATGGTTATACCTCAATTAATCGTATTCTGGGACAAGCACATTACACTAAGAACGACAGCTATGCTCTCGAAGAAGTGCTCAAAGAAAGGATGGTGACTCAACATAAAAATAAAAGATTGGCCCTTCGCAGAGGGAAGCAGGGATTAACACGTGCTAGAGCTTTTTTTTTAAAAACAGAGGTAAAAATGTTTTGAGAGGTGTTTGTTAATTGTCAACGAATGGTAGCGGGTGAGAACAGTATTCTACCTGTCAAACGGACTTTTAAGAGCGGCTCCCATGAAGGACGTTATTTCTACCAGCAAGGCAGATCATCCCTCTTTCTCTTTGGTTTACACACATTCAGGTATTTCACTGTTTGTCATTGCTTACTGATGAATCAGGGCAAAAGTGTGAAGAGAATTAATTGGTTAAAGTTGTAATTAATTGGGACTGGGCACCCCGTTGCCAGCTCTTTTTGCAAGTTATTGGATAAGCGGATGTATATGCCACTAGTCCAGGTGTAAAAGTCCATTTGACAAATAGAATAAAGAATAACCACACTAATTCCTCATGAGCTAGTAAACATTGACACAAAAAGAGAAATATTTTGAAGGTTTTAAAGGTAGCACATGCAAATTTACTTGGAATGGCTTGAAATACCATGCATAGGAATTTTTGGTGGACTCTTTGGGATAACTTGGTTTTAAGGATTTGGATGCACGAGCAGCATTCCCGCTCAGTACAAGTGAAGGCTAGCAATAGACTGGGAAGCGACAACCACGAGAGCGATAACGGTCATAATCATGCTTGCGACAAAATAAAATTAACGGAGGCATAAAAACGATACTAAAACTCTGAGGCAAAATAGATCATCAAGGCTTAATTGACTTTTATTTTTCAGTCATAACATGTGTGAGCATGTGCCAAGTCGATTCAAGTGAATTATTCAGAGGAGGATACCACAATACCATACCATCTTATGAACAGGACAATGCATGTTGATATCAAAATAACATAATATGCACTATTAGCTAGTTGAGACTAACCATAAGAAAACATAAACTACTAAACAGTATTATTCACACATCATTTTTAAGTTTCAACAAGTAATCCATTAACCAAGTAAACATTGAAAACAGAGGATAAATAAAATATGTGACGATCCACTTATTAATGTAACTGGTGTTTGATGCTAAGATAAATAGATAATAAAATACAGCCGCTTCAAGTTTAGTTAAGTTCCTATGTTGCTCAAAAAACAAAGTTTAAAGGTTTGCAAACCGTGGGGTTATTGATGAAGAGGGATGCGGGGACATCCCCAAGCTTATGACTTTGGTAATTCTTCAATATTCCATAGTTTGGTGTTCCTTCATTCTCTGTGAAAAAACTTCAACACAAAAACTTTCCCATTCTTTTCTGCGGTTAGACATTAGTACAATAGATAATATTTCCCAAGTGCTACTATTAAACCAAATAAAATTTTGTTTTTAAGTTACAGAAAGGTTGCTTAAATGGCCAACTTATAAATGAAAGGTAAGAACCATTAAAAATCAAATGAAAACGAAAAGAGGCCACTCTTGCAACAAAAGTCAGAATCTGTCCAGAAAAACAGCAGCTGGAAAACGCAATTTTTAGGTGCACTTAAACATGCCCGAAATTTTAGCCAATTTTTGTACATGCAGAGGATTAGGTGCTACAACATCAGTAATTTTTCGTGATTTTTAGAGCTTCCAGTAAAATATGAAAAATCGCGCAATAAGCAGTAGATACCGAAAACAGAAAATCACTTTTTACATATGTATCAACTAAGCTAAATGGATAAAACTTGGTACTTTATTTTTGATAAACTAAGAAACCAGAGGCTAAGCAAGACCTAAACATGCTAGCTACAGCAAGGAAAACTCTAAAAAAAATCAAAAGTAAAACCCAAATAAAATTAAAATAAAGAACCAAACAAAGAAGCAAAACAAAAGAAAATATTTTTGTTATTTTGAATTTATAAGTGAAAGTAAAGAAGCAATCGAAACCAAATAAGGAGCCTAATAAAACTAAAGAAGGTAAAACCAAGACATATAAAAGCAATTATAATACAAGTTAAGACAATACATATCATGTGGACGGGTAATATAGAGTATGAACGAGACAACCTCATGTTAGTTGATGAATAGGGGGATGACTCGGGCATCCCCAAGCTTAGATGATTGTATCTTCTTGAATATGTTCTTGGGATGCACCTACACATCCCCAAGCTTGAGCTCTTGCGTCTTCTTATTCATCTCATATCACCATATTGATTAGATCTTATAAGCTACATCCACATAAAACTTCACAAAACTCATTAGTAGGGTTAGTACTCATTAAATAAAATCCACTCATGTTCAAGCATTGACAAGTTTTATAATTTTTACTCAACATTAGCCACTGTATATACTAAGGTGTTCATGATTTCCGTTGTCCGTCGAAAAACTAATGAAACTAACAACACCAAGTACAATATTGAATAAACAAAGAAATCTGTCAAAACTGAACAGTCCGTAAAGATGGCATTCAACGAGATAGTTAAGTAGCTCAAATCGAAAAACTTTAGTCTAATGAAAGAAAGATAATAATCTCAGGTTTATGCACAAAAATTTTCAAGTCAAAATACTATTCTGAGATTTATCACGATTTTATTTACAGAGAAGCACAAAATCTGTCTAAACAGAACAGTCAGTAAAGATCGAATTTTTCGACCTATCTACGTACCTTAAATCAGAAAAAGTTAGTCTAATGAAAGAAAGCTAATAAGCATCACTTTGCACTCAAGAAATTTCAGATCAAGATCACGTTCTGGTGATTTTAAACATTTAATACGGTGGAGCACAGAAAATCTGTTTCTGGACAGCAAAGTAAAACTATCAACTTTCAATTAACTAAAGACTATAATTAGCATTTTATTTTTATGTACAGAGGTATATACACAATATTTACAATATTTACATGTTTTTAATGAAAAGCTTCCATGGAAAGATTTGTTTTGGTTTCATAGGCATGAACACAAGTGTTCAAGGTCGACCCCCATTTAACCATTACTCATCTTTCCAATCACTTTTCTTTTTGAAAACGTTTTTAGATAACAACTACACCTAATTTTTTTTGTAATTCGCATTCCCTATCCATAGTAAGATAAAGAACAACTTAATACTGAAAATAAAAACTACTTAGAGATAAAGCAAACAAGTGCACACAAGAACATTAACCTACGCTATGGCTCCCCGGCAACGGCGCCAGAAAAGGTCTTGATAACCCACAAGTATAGGGGATCGCGTGTAGCCTTTTCGATAAGTAAGAGTGTCGAACCCAACGAGGAGCTAAAGGTAGGATAAGTATTCTCTCAAGTTCTATCAACCACTGATACAACTCTACGCACACTAAACGTTTGCATTATCTAGAAATAAAACTACGGTAGCAATACGGGTATGAGAGATAGTTTTGCAAGATAATAAATACAAGAAAGTAAATGTTAGTGCTGCAGCAATAAAATACACTAAGTAACCATATACTAACAGTACCATGAGTGTGGAAAAGTGGTGGTAATTGTGGTGGCTTTGTCCAAGATTAATTAGTGAAGGTACTTGGTTCATTGTCTTCGATGCAGTTTTCTATGTGGGAGAGGCTAAATATACATGCACTCCACTACTTGGGATTACAAGTACTATATGATTGGATTGTTAGAAAGCATCCGCAAATACTAACAATGCATTAAGGTTTCCCCAACCATAGCCTTAAGTTCAAGGTCCTCTTACTCCCATACGTGCAACTAATCGGTTCGCGTTCTCAGGTTTCTGTCACTCCGGCAGAACTTCCCCCCTTCGTTACAAATACTACCAACCCTAGGGTGTTTGATCCATGCGCGCACAAGTATAATGGACACCAAAGGACAGTACCATATAGACATACAACTCTAATGAACCATGCATTCAATTAAGCAATCAAAAGACAAATAAACTACGGAAACATGAAAATCATAGGATAAATATTATAGCATCAAACACCATGTTTACATAGGACGGTACAGAGGTTTGTGGGAGGATGAACCACTGAATACAAGGAGGAGATGGTGATGGAGATGGCGGTGAAGACGGCGGAGAGGGCAGCGAGAGGCGAGGGCGGCGCGGCCCGGCGGTGCGGGGCTCCTTTCCCCGCCGCCGGCCATGGGGAGCGCCGCCCCTTAGCCTCCCTCCTTCATGGCTTCTTGGGAGCCCTCCCCCATGGAGATGGGATCCATGGGGGAGGCAAAAACGTGGCTTTTGGTGGCTGAAATTCGTGGGTGGAGGAGTCCTCCACGAATTAGGTTTCCTCCCTTTATATATCTTCTCGGATTTCCGTCACCCCCTTTTAGGGTTCCACCAAAACGGGCCTACAGGCCGCGTCCGAACTCCGATTGGGCTGATCTCGGGCTTAAAATCTTCGTATGGAAAATTGTGACAACTTTCGTAACAGCCAGGTCTCCATATAACGTCATCTTCGAGGGTCAAACTGGCAATCTTCGTAAAAAGTTCTCAGACAGATTTCAGGAAAGTCCCAATTCGACTCCAACAAGGTTTCCTCTTGTATTCTTGATAATTTCTACACATCAAAGAGTAAAACAAGAACATTGTGCACTTTTGCAACTATTAGTAGGTTAGTCCAAATAAATAATAAACTTAATATAAAACAAGTGCTAAAAGCATAAAAATGGCATGAAACAATCAAAAATTATAGATACGTTTTGGACGTATCACCCGTTGGTATTAAGCAGCAAGCAACGGATAATTGCATTAAGTAATGTGCGTAAAGTAAACAAATATTAGACCTAACGGCGTACCCTTAAGCTAAGCATCGGTTATTTTATCCCTAGTGGCAACAACACATCCACAATCTTAGAAGTTATTGTCACTCTCCCAGATTACCGGAGGCATGAACCCACTATCTAGCATAAATACTCACTCTTGGAGTTACAAGCATCTACTTGGCCAAAGCATCTACTAGTAACGGAAAGCATGCAAGATCATAAATAACATATAAGATAGATTGATAATCAACTTGACATAGTATTCAATATTCATCGGATCCCAGCAAACACAACATGTAGCATTACAATAAGATGATCTTGATCATGATAGGCAGCTCACAAGATCTAAACATGATAGCATAAAGTGGAGAGACAACCATCTAGCTACTGCCATGGACCCGTAGTCCAAGGATGAACTACTCACGCATCACTCCGGAGGCAGGCATGGTGATGTAGAGCCCTCCGGTGATGATTCCCCTCTCCGGCAGGGTGCCGGGAAGAGCTTCTGAACCCTCCCGAGCTAGGGTTGACGGCGGCGGCGTCTCTGGAACTTTTCGTGGATAATGGCTCGGGTATTTAGGGTTTTCGCGTCGGGAGAATAAATAGGCGAAAGGGCGGCGGCTGCGGAGCCACGAGGGCCCCACACCACCCCACGCGCGGCAGGGGGGCCGCGCGGCCCCATGGTGTGGGCGCCACGTGGCTCTCCTCCGTGTCTCCTCTGGACTCCGTCTTCGTGTTGGAAAAATAGGAGGTTCTGTCCAAGTTTCGTCCAATTCCGAGAATATTTCCAGACTAGCTTTTCTGGAATACAAAAACAGCAGAAAACAGGAACTGGCACTGTGGCATCTTGTTAATAGGTTAGTCCCAGAAAATGCATAAAAATGCTATGAAGTGTATATAAAACATGTAACAATTGGTATAATATCAACATGGAACATCAGAAATTATAGATACGTTTGAGACGTATCAAGCATCCCCAAGCTTAGTTCTACTCGTCCTCGAGTAGGTAAAACGATAAAAACAAAATAATTTCTGAGGTGACATGCTACAATCATAATCTTGATCAAATAATACTGTAAAGCACATGTTATGAATGAAGTGATCCAGGTCAATGGTCTATAGTTTGCTAGCAAGTAGATAATGAGCAAACAACTGAATCATATAAGCAAAAACTTTTCATGAATAGTACTTTCGAGACAAGCATCAAGGAGTTTTGCATAAGAGTTAACTCATAAAGCAATAGATTCTAAGTAAAAGGTATTTAACCAACACAAAGGAAGATTTAAGTTTCAGCAATTGCTTTCAACTTTCAACATATATATCTCATGGATATTTGTCAACACAAAGCATATAATAAGTGCAATATACGAGCATATAAAAATTGTTGCACCAAAGTTGACACTAGTGTTTGCTTCTAAGATAGAAAGAAGTAGGTAAACTGACTCAACATAAAAGTAAAAGAAAGGCCCTTCGCAGAGGGAAGCAGGGATTAAATCATGTGCTAGAGCTTTTTAAGTTTTTGAAATCATATAGAGAGTAAAAATAAGTTTTGAGAGGTGTTTGTTAATTGTCAACGAATCAGAAAATGGAAAGTACAATATGACCCCTGCCAACCAGACTTTTAAGAGCGGCTCCCATGAAGGACGTTATTTCTACCAGCAAGGCAGATCATCCCTCTTTCTCTTTTGTTTACACATGCAGATATTTCACTGTTTGTCATTGCTTGACTGATAAATCAGGGCAAAAATGTGAAGAGAATTAAGCGGTTAAAGTTGTAATTAATTGGGACTGGGCACCCCATTTGCCAGCTCTTTTTGCAAAATTAATGGATAAGCGGATGTATATGCCGCTAGTCCGGTGGTAAAGTCTGTTTGACAGTTGACATAAAGACATCCACCCCGTCCTCATGAGCTTGGTAAACATTGACACAAAATAGGAGTAATAAAGTTTGAATAGTTTAAAGGTAGCACATGAAAAATTTACTTGGAATGGCAAGAAATACCACATATAGGTAGTTATGGTGGACACAGATGGCATGGATTTGGCTCAAGGTTTTGGATGCACGAGAAGCATTCCCTCTCAGTACAGAGTTTAGGCTAGCAAGGTTATTTGAAGCAAACACAGGATATCAACCGACACAGCAAGGCTTATATGAAAACATATTGCAAGCATTATAAGACTCTACACTGTCTTCCTTGTTAACCAAACCCTTTTACTAGAAAATATCTAGACCTTAGAGATACCAATCATGCAAACCAAATTTCAACGAGCTTTACGGTAGTTCTTCATTAATAGGTTTTAACTACATGATACAAAAGCTTAAACATGAACTACTTGATAACTCAAAACAATTGACAAGTATCAAATTATCCAATACAATGATCTACAAGAATATGTAAGCTTTTTCCATTATACCATCTACCACATGCAACATTTTCTGTTCCAACCAAACACCAATCAATTTATTTCAACATAAACTCTCCAAACAATTATAAGTGAAGCAAGAGAGTACTTTCTTTAAAAGAACTAACAGCTCTGAATAAGAGATGCATGCAAAACAGGAGCTAAAAGCATAGCAATAGCTAGACAAGAATACTCAACAAGTATAAGTGAAGAATAGGAGTATTCATATGAAAAAGCGGAGCGTGTCTCTCTCCCAATCAAGAATGCTGGGGTCCAATCAAGTTGACCATAAGAAAAATAAAATACTGAAAATAAAAGCACACAGACGCTCCAAGTAAAGCACATATGATGTGAAAGAATTAAAATATAGTTTCACTAGAGATGACCTGATAAGTTGCTGATGAAGAAGGGGATGCCTTGGGCATCCCCAAGCTTAGACGCTTGAGTCTTCTTGAAATATGCTGGGGTGATCCATGGGAGCATCCCCAAGCTTAAGCTCTTCACTCTTCTTGATCACATTATATCATCCTTCTCTCTTGACCCTTGAAAACTTCCGCCACACCAAACTCAAAGTAATTCTCATTAGAGGGTTAGTGCACAATCAAAAACTCACATGTTCTATAAGGACACAAACATGACCGTTACTTTTAACATTATCTACTGCCACTGATGTTATGTGAAGCTCTTCACCCTAAAAAAGAATTCCACTCAACACTAGTAAAAGAGAGAATGCGAAAAATAAAAGACAGAATCTGTCTAAACAGAACAGTCCGCAAAGACGAATTTTTTCGAGGCACTTACGTTGCTCAGATCGAAAAACTTTAAACTAACGAAAGATGCGTACATATCTGAGGATCACGCACAAAAAATTTCAGATTTAAATAATTTTTCTGTGATTTTACAGAATTAAAACGGTGAACAGCAGAAATCTGTTCCTGCGCAGAAATCCAAATCTAGCATCATCTTCCTATTAGAGGCAATACTTGGCACAACAATGCGATAAAATAAAGATACAAAGGAATTGTTACAGAAGTAAACAACTCCTTGACTCAAAAAAAGAAAAATTGCAGAAATAAAATAATGGGTTGTCTCCCATAAGCGCTTTTCTTTAACGCCTTTTAGCTAGGCATAGTGATTTTTATGATGCTCACATAAAGATAGAGTTGAAACATAAAAGAGAGCATCAAGAAACATATATAAAACATGTTTAAATCTAACACTCTTCCTATGCATAGGAGTCTTGTACACAAATAAATTCATAAAGAACAAAGTGACAAGCATAGGAAGATAAAACAAGAGCAACTTCAAAACTTTCAGCATATAGAGAGGTGTTTAGTACCATGAAAATTTCTACAACCATATTTTCCTCTCTCATAATAATTTTCAGTAGCATCATGAACAAACTCAACAATATAACTATCACATAAAGCATGCTTTTCATGATCTACAAACACATAATTTTTATCAAGCTCCAAAATAGTGGGATTAAAACTTTCAAACCCACTTTTAACCATTTTATAACAAGATGATTGATCATTCTCAAGAGGTATGGGACTCCATCTAGATAAAGTCAAGACCTCTCCAATCCCATTTTCATTAGTAGAATACATAATATTATCAAGCAATATAGGACCATCATCTAGAGCTTTATCATAAACATTTTCTAAACAAACTTTTCATTACCATGCATTTCGATACGCACAAATAAAGGATTATCATAAGATTTATCAAAATAGCATGGATTATCATAAATAACAGTAGCATACTCATTTCACAAGTTTTACTCATAGGGAATATTTCAAGAGAATCCACAGGAACATAACATTCATCCTCCTTTGATAAGGATGGAGGGTGATCAAATAATGTAAGAGGTAAAGAGTTACTCTCATTAGAAGGTAGGCATGGGTAGCTAATCCATTCTTCCTTCTTTTGTTCATCACTCTCCTCCTCTTTTTCATCCAATGAGCTTTCAGCTTCAGCAGTAGTTTCTTCTTCTACAGGTTCCTGCAAGACAATGGTCTCTTCTTTTTGAGGATGTCTTTTCTCAAGAAATTCAGTAATATAAGGATTATCATTATAATACTCAAGGCAATATCCAAACATAGCAAAATTTTCAGATTTAAACAATTTCATAGGCACCTTTAAAAACAAAAAATTCTTCAATTTGTTCAAGATTAACAAAGTCATAGTTTCCTTTAGCATAAGCAGCCAAGGTTTCATTATCATTATAATCACATTGGAAAGGGAGGTGTTTATGCCTTCTACAACATAAAGATTCATTAAAGCAGTAGGATTCATCATAAGTAGAGCACAAGTTTTTAGCAAAATAATTCAATCTACTTATTTGTTCCCATAAATATTCCCTTTTTTAGAAAAGCGGTATTCCTTATAATAATTTTGTTGTTCCTCAGTGAACCCACTTAGCCAATATTTTGTTTCAAAGAGAGAACCATTGATAGCAAGTAAACAACTAGACATAATAACAAACCGAAATAAACTAGATGCAGAAAACTATTTTTTGTGTGTTTTTGATAAATAAAGCAAACAAGACTAAATAAAAATAAACTAAGCAAGACAATAACAAAGTAAAGAGATTGGAAGCGTGAAACTCCCCTTGCAGAAATCCTCTTGCTTCCCAATATGGCGTCAGAAAATATGGCGTGTGGAAGGAAGGCAAGGAGATTGCTGAACCGAAGTGCTTCTGCTCCCCGGCAACGGCGCCAGAAAATATGCTTGATTGCGTGGATCACACGTTCGCTGGGAAACCCCAAGAGGAAGGTATGATGCAGTGTAGCAGCAGTTTTCCTCAGTATGAAACCAAGGTTTAATCGAACCAGTAGGAGCAAGAAATCACTTCGGAAGGTTGTCTGTGGCGCGCTGACGTGGAATCTGCACACAACACAATCAAACTACTTTGCCCCAACGAAACAGTGAGGTTGTCAATCTCACCGGCTTGCTGAAAACAAAGGATTAAACGTATGGTGTGGAAAACAGTAGTAAATTGCAGAGAATGAAAAGGAACAGTGTTTGCAGTTGGTTGTATTATCAGTATAAAAGAATGGACCGGGGTCCACAGTTCACTAGTGGTGTCTCTCCATAAAAGATAACTAACATGCTGGGTGAACAAATTACAGCTGGGCAATTGACAAAATATTGAGCGCATGACAATGCATATATATGACATGATGATTACTATGATATTCATGTGGGCATTACGACAAAATACATAGACCGTTATCCAACAGCGTCTATGACTAATAATCCACCGCCAGGTTGTCATACCGAGTTCCCCGTTGGTATTAAGTTGCAAGCAACGGATAATTGCATTAAGTAATGTGCGTAAAGTAAACAAATGCATTAGACCTAACGGCGTACCCTTAAGCTAAGCATCGGTTATTTTATCCCTAGTGGCAACAACACATCCACAATCTTAGAAGTTATTGTCACTCTCAGATTACCGGAGGCATGAACCCACTATCTAGCATAAATACTCACTCTTGGAGTTACAAGCATCTACTTGGCCAAAGTATCTACTAGTAATGGAAAGCATGCAAGATCATAAATAACATATAAGATAGATTGATAATCAACTTGACATAGTATTCAATATTCATCGGATCCCAGCAAACACAACATGTAGCATTACAATAAGATGATCTTGATCATGATAGGCAGCTCACAAGATCTAAACATGATAGCATAAAGTGGAGAGACAACCATCTAGCTACTGCCATGGACCCGTAGTCCAAGGATGAACTACTCACGCATCACTCCGGAGGCAGGCATGGTGATGTAGAGCCCTCCGGTGATGATTCCCCTCTCCGGCAGGGTGCCGGGAAGAGTTTCTGAACCCTCCCGAGCTAGGGTTGATGGCGGCGGCGTCTCTGGAACTTTTCGTGGATAATGGCCCGGGTATTTAGGGTTTTCGCGTCGGGAGGAATAAATAGGCGAAAGGGCGGCGGCTGCGGAGCCACGAGGGCCCCACACCACCCCACGGCGCGGCAGGGGGGCCCGCGCGTCCCCATGGTGTGGGCGCCACGTGGCTCTCCTCCGTGTCTCCTCTGGACTCCGTCTTCGTGTTGGAAAAATAGGAGGTTCTGTCCAAGTTTCGTCCAATTCCGAGAATATTTCCAGACTAGCTTTTCTGGAATACAAAAACAGCAGAAAACAGGAACTGGCACTGTGGCATCTTGTTAATAGGTTTGTCCCAGAAAATATATAAAAATGCTATGAAGTGTATATAAAACATGTAACAATTGGTATAATATCAACATGGAATATCAGAAATTATAGATACGTTTGAGACGTATCACGCACAACCCCCTACCTCTCCTTTTTGTTTAGTCCCACATGGACAGCTTGAGGAGAGGTGCAACCCCTCTCTTCTAATAAATAGGAGGCCGGATTAATTGAGAAAAGACACAATAAATCCAGGAATTAATTTCGGTTGGCCTTGGCTTCTCCCTTTGTCCACTTCCACCCTCTCCGTCTCTCGGCGTATGCGGTCCCATGTTTGGACTACGTATACGTGAGACCTATATACCGCAGTACGCCGTTGTGCTGCGGGATTCCACCCAAAGTTCTCGCTTCCGCTGCCTCGGCTGGATCGGGGAGCCCGGAGGTCATCGTCAAGGTCCGTACGTGTACGAGTACTCGGAGGTGCCGTACACTCAGTCTCGGCACCGGAGCATCGTCGTCGCGCCGCCTCCTTCTTCGTCGCGCCAAGTTCTTCGCGACCTCGAGGTCGGCTACGTACGTCTTCATCGGCAACGCTTGTGCGGGAGCGTATTTCCCGCTTATCGGTCTACGAGGGTACGTGTCCGATAACTTCTCCGTTACAGCATTACTAGATAGATAGATCCTGGCTAGTTTTCGGTGTTGCGATAGTTAGAAAAATTATTGTTTTCTGTTACGAACCCCATCATACTGTAGGGCATCGCAGCTTTCGCAACACGTTCATGTTTTAAAAATATTGGAGTCGGCGGGATCGACTAGCCGTGAGACGGAGAAGATCAGTCTTGCCGACTCCTTGGATTCGTCGGCCGGGAGTCAGCGGGATCTATGAGCGGTGAGACGGAGGTCATTCCTGCCGACTTCCTGGAGTCGGCGGGATCGACGAGCGGTGAGACGAAGGTCATTCCTGCCGACTTCCTGGAGTCGTCGGGGTCGACGAGCGGTTAGACAGAGGTCATTCCTGCCGACTTCCTGGAGTCGGTGGGATCGACGAGCCGTAAGACGGAGAAGGTGGTTTGTTAAGCAACTGTGGCATCGTCGGCTTAATCGGAGGGTGCGTTAAGACGGAACCTGGAGTCGGCGGGGTCGGGTTGTTTATTAAGATGGAAACCTGGAGTCGGCGGGTCGGGTTGTGCATTAAGACGGAACCTGGAGTCGGCGGGGTCGGGTTGTGCATTAAGACGTCAACCTGGAGTCGGCGGGATGCAACAAAAACGCATCACATATAATGAACTCTCGAATTGTCTGCCCACCCGCATTGCCACCTCGGAGGAATGTGACTTTCGCTTCCGTTATTTCTATGAATGTGAATCTTTTGAGTGTGTGTTAAGACGTGTGTGGGGGAGACTTTTTCCCAAAATCCATCTGTGCCGGCTTAATCGGTCGGGTTTAATTACTATGCCGAAAGATTGTCTCTCTTCGTCGGTGCCAGAGCTCTGGACGGCGGAGCGCTGACGGGTTGGCGCAGTGGATGTGTGGATACTGAAAGAGGGATTACGCAAGTGATCCTCACAAGGGAATCGGCAATATTCTCACCTCCCGGTGTGGGCGTGAGAATCTTCAACATGCTTCACCGACAACGTCATCGATAAACACAAGATTTTCTGCAACGGTGTTTTTAAGTTCTAGATCTATCATTATGGGGTGCAACATATCTTCATAGTAGATCTTGGCGGTTATGTAAGACGGAAAATTTTAAATTCTTGCACGGAACTAGTCTCACCCTGTCGTCGGGCCTCCGGTAGCCACCGCCATCACCAGCAACGCACTAGAAATCGCGATAATCCACCAACAATGCACCCTTGCGCCGGATCCGGACGCGACATACAGCAACCGCTGCATCCACACCATCGCATGGTCGTCGGGGTTAGCCACCGACACTCGCCTTCACCACCATAGTTGCGTCAGGCCCGCGCCACCGCGACTTGGGGAGAGGAAAAGGGGAAAGACTAGGAACCGACAACTAGGGTTCCTCACAGCCGCCCGCGGGAGCAACAGAGGGAAACGTGGGGGGGGGGGGGGGGTGTGCTTTTCCAACTGAATCCAAGTGTGATCGTATTATTACTACCCAATACATATGGGTGATTATTACTCTTGGTATTAATTTTTGGGGATTGTCTAAATATCAGTGGAGTTAGATTTAACTAAATCTTAGTCAGCTGCACATAATTGCATCTCATGTGCAATTTCTAGTGCAACGCGAATCATGACACAAATCCAACGGCTAGGCGGTCGATTAAGAATTAACTAATTTTCAATGCAACTCTCAGACTGCCACGGATCATGACGCAAAATACAACGGCAAAGTAGTTGACTGAAATTTACGTGCACATTTTTTTTTTCTCATTTGCACACAATTGCAACTCTTGTGCAACTCTTTGGCAGCATAAATCACGACTCAGAATCCAATGACTAAGGGCCTGTTTGTTACCGCTTCAGCTTCAGCTTTTAGGGTTGAGAAGTGGCAGCACAAACAAACAACGAAAATGAGGAAAGCGCTTTACAGAATCGCGGTAGGAAAATGAACTAGCTCGGCAGCGAGAGCGAAAGTTGGTCGAGAGGAGCTTCCCGAGCTTTTCCTCTGCTTCCCGAGATGCAATGGACGGAAATGCCCTCCATAGTTCGGGTTATTTACAAAAATCGTGCCACCGCTATATGAATCGAACTGAAGCGTGCAAATCAATCCATCGAAACAGCCCCGACCCCATTTTCCCCTTTCCCCTTCTATCCACCATGGTGAGCTGGGGTTCGCCGCCGCCGCCGTATCAAGCCCCCATCGTCGCCGCCGTTCCCCGCCGCCATCGCCACCGTTCCCCCGCGCCATCTTCTCCCCCGCTCCGTTGTCAGCTCTTCCGGATCGCGTCGTCCTCCCACGGGTCGGGCTGGTCACCGTCAGTCGACTCAGAATTAGCAAAACCGTTATTTTTATGGTCTGGTTGTGGAAGCAGTAGTAAAGCATGTTATAAGATGATACTAACGTAAATATGATTTTGGAAACAATGATTTGCACTAAAAGGCCAAGTGTAGCTGGCGATATATGTAGCATGTTTTTTAAAATTTGGAAAAAGATATTTTAAAATATTCTGATTTTTTCTGTATGTTGATAATGATGGATTCTACCCACACACAAAAAAATACAATTATGAATTGTTTGGAGGTTCACAATTTTTGCACTGTTCACTATTTTATACTCTCTTTTTGTTCATTTTTACACAGTATAGAATACAATATAGTTTGAGTTGAAATTTTACACATTGATAGAATACATCATTTGCCTACGTCTAAAATTTTGTTCAGATTTTAAAATGCCGTTTTCATAATTAAGAAAAAAAACCGGTCTACATGTGGACCGGAGTTACAAACCGATCTACTCTGGTATGTATGTGGCAGGAAAGAATCGAGGGTGTGTAATCGAAAGCCCCAAAACTAGAGCAAGGCGTTTTGGCTCCCGGGAGCACATGCTCCCGGTATGTTCAAAAAAAAGAACAAATTGAAAACTTTTCAAAGAAATCCGAAAAAAATCATGCACGTACCTGACGATGTCACGCATGACCGTGTCAAATTTCGCACCGACACGACATCGTATGCGCCTGTGCAAAAATGACAATTTTCTGTCAAATTTCGCACCGACACGACATCGTATGCGCCCTGTGCAAAAATGACAAAATTCTGACAGAAAATTGTCATTTTTGCACAGGGCGCATACGATGTCGTGTCGGTGCGAAATTTGACACGGTCGTGCGTGACATCGTCAGGTACGAGCATGATTTTTTCGGATTTCTTTGAAAAGTTTTCAATTTGTTCTATTTTTTTTGAACATACCGGGAGCATGTGCTCCCGGGAGCCAAATTGAATTTCCGCCAAAACTATTCGTTGCCTGCCCGCCCAACCCGCCCGCCTGCCCACCCCTCCCCTCCTCTCCAGTCTCCCCATCTATCTCTATGTAACATGGCGTAGCAAGCACGCGCTATGATTTTGAATTCACAACCACCAAAACCAAAACACCAAAACCCACCGGCACCGCGAGAATGGATCCCCGTGCCCCGGAGGACCTTGACGACAGAGGGGACGGCTCGGGCTCGGTGACACCCCAGCCGGTGCGCACGCTGCCGCCGCCGCCGAGTCCCGCCCTGCCCTCATCCGACTCCTATCTGCGCTCCAGCGCCGCCAAGGACGACCACGACCTCCTCTCCAGCAACATGTCGGCCGACGTCTCCGAACTCGCCGTCCGCGCGTTCGGCCTCGACCTCATGGTGCTGACCCGGGGAGGGCAAGCTCCGCATGCAACCTCCGCCTCATGGCGACCCCGTGGAGGCCCAGCTCCGCCTCCGACCTCGTCCTCCGCGCCCCTGAGCTCGGCCCGGGCCCGCCGACCCAGTGGAGGCCAGGCTCCTCTTCCGACCTCTTCCTCCGTGGCTCTGCGCCCCCGAACTCGGCCCGCGCCCGCCGAACCAGTGGAGGCCAGGCTCCAGCGGCGCCGCCTCCGACCGGGCTCGATTCGAGGAGAGGAGGTACACGGGTCCCAACCCCGTGCTCCCCGACGCCTCCTACCTCGACGTCCACGCCGCCGCGTACTCGTCGACCAGCGACTACCTGGGCGCCCACGTCGCCTCCTACCTCGACGTCCACGCCGCTCCGTACTCGTCGACCAGCGACTACCCGGGCGCCCACGCCGCCTCCTCCTAGCTCAACGACAGGATGCTGGGGTCGTACGCGTATGTGCCGACCACATGCGCGCAGGGCCGGCCCATAGGCCGGGCAAAGGGGGCGACAAGGGCCCCTCGAAAGCATGTGAGAGAACATTGTAGTATTTTCCATTACTTTAAAAATATTAATTTGCAGTTTAAATCGACATAATGGTCAAATATCGTGTAGCACTTAGAAATAAACCAATCTGATCATCAACGACATGTTTTAGTTAGACTATTAGTCTCTCTTATGTGAATGTTTAAACTCAAATCTATGTATATGGGATTTTCATGTTTAATTTTTTGCCTTATCTTTTATTTGAGAAAATATATAATTTCTTGCATGCACCAAATGATACAAAGTGCTTTGCATATGAAAATATCGGATTGAAATCACAGATCGATGATATTTCAATAGTACAAAATGTGTGTATAATTTCAACTTATCCCCATACCCAATTTGGAAGACTATTGTTGATATTTTAATTTATACTCTAAAATTTTATTTCAATGTGCTTACCTAATCATACACGAGAAACTACTATTAATATATTTATTTATTAGATTGTACAGGTCTCCACCATGATATTAAGGGTATTAAAATATAGTTGAACACACATGCATGTATACGCACACAAAAATAAACAACATATAAGTTATGTAAATATGAAAACAATTCGTGGAGACTTTTTATTAAAAATGATTTAGTTATCATGACATATTTTTTATTGATAGAAATTGGAATAGCATAATAAAAAATGATATAATTAATATTAGCAACATTCAAATGTGGTTTACTATGACAATTGATTGATAGAAAACTATATGTGCTAAGATTATAGTTACATAAATGTAATTCGCAAATAAGTATAAAATTTTAGTATATACATGTATTTTTAATTCACCCAGGGTCCAAAATATGTGTGGACCACCCCTGCGGGCGCGTCCAGTGGTGCTTGCCCCGCGCTCGCCGCCGTCGATCGCCAGGAGCTGCTGCCTCTGCTCGGTGAGGGAGCTGACGATAACACAAGGCTCACTGTCCTCGACGAAGTGAAGAGGGATGTGCTCGAGATGATGATGCACAACTCTGAGCTGTTCAAAGCGTTGGTGCGGTGCTGCGCGGAGAGGCCCGAGGAGCTCCTGGGCATTCTGGATGCTGTCATCAATTGCAACCTCAGCCGTGAGGCTGCCGACGACTATCACTGGTTTGTTTCCCACTTCCCACCACTGCAGGCTTGGGTGCATGAAAGCTGAGTATGCTTGTTGTGATTGTGACGGTAAACTAATGCAGGCTTGGGTGCATGGATGCGCTCATCACCGCTGTGTCTAGCAATTCTTATGCATCAATACATGCGTTGACTACACACAGGGTCCAAACCTTGATATGATGGGCACTCAATCTGGCTCCAAACTTGTATCCCTGTGTTTCCACCTTGTGCCATACACTAATTTTTTTCGAGAACCCGCAATAAGATGTGCGCGTTTTTGTATTAATCTTAAAAGGGGAAAACAACATCAAAGAATGGCTAAAACACCACACTTCTACAACATTCAGATGACAAAGCTCACCTTGCCCAACCTCGAACCAAGAATGGCGAAGAGGCGGGACACCGTGCCTCAAGGCCGTGCCACGAAGACACCAAACACGAACATAGCATGACTACGACTCCCAGCATTGTGGATGGGTACTGAGGGTTGTTCTATTTCCTACGGTCTCTCATCAGGTTCACTCTAGCACACATTGATGATAGCATGCAGCCAAGACGGCAGTCAGGACATGTATGCAGCTGCCTCGAAGTATGTTTTAGCCACGCCCTGCAAGAGGAACTACATGAATTCGAGACTGTTCTCCTCAATCGGTGCACCCAGATTTCAATCGGAAAGCACAGGTGATGCACCTTTTCCCTTGTTCGGTTCTCATTGTAGAGCTCGTGAAATTGCTTAACAAATGTTCACCTGCATGCAGCAACTACTTGATGCAGCATGTGCTCAAGCGCGGAGTTAATGGCACCAGCGGTCACACAACTCGTCGTCGATGTGCAGTTAAGTCACACTTCTCCAGAACGTGATTATTTGGTCACACAACTCGACAAGTGCGTGCACGCAGGTCACTGACCCCACTTGTCAGTCCGTTTTGGACTGTAAATTTTTAGAAAACCCCCTGGAGTAATATTAATTTTACAAAATGGTCCTCCTAATTTTACAAAATGGTCCTTCTAATTTTACAAAATGGTCCTCCTAATTTTACAAAATGGTCCTCCAGGGGAACCATTTTGTAAAATTAATATTACTCCAGGGGTTTTTCTGAAAATTTACCGTCCAAAACGGACTGACAAGTGGGGTCAGTGACCTGCGTGCACGCACTTGTCGAGTTGTGTGACCAAATAATCACGTTCTGGAGAAGTATAACTTAAGTGCACATTGGCGTCGAGTTGTGTGACCGCGGGTGCCATTAACTCTCAAACGCGGCACGGCGGCAGCACTGTGTTCAAGCGGCGGCTAGTGCAGCGCCTGATGGAGGACGTGGCAGAGCTGGCCAGCGACCAGTACGGAAACTACGTGATTCAGACATGTTTCAAGATCGACAAGACAGGTGATTCAGAACTGCTTGACATGGTGATCAGAACTTCCGATGGCATGAGCACGGAGCAGCTCAGACACCTTGTGCATGGCACGTTCTCCAAATTCGCCATCTCGAAGCTGCTGGAGACAGGGCAAGCGGTGAGTGGCTCTGCCAGATCAAATGCTGTAACTATGACTGTTGGTTTTGTTGCCTGCTGACCTCGAATTGCACATTGCAGCGTTCGCCACAGGCCACTCGGGAGCTGGCGTTCAAGATCAGCATGCTTACCCAGCGATGTGCTCGAACATCCTGAATCTGTGATCGTGAACAACTACGCCCGATGCTAGCGTGTTATTTTACATTGTTGTCTTGAGTTCGTCAGTATGGGTTGGTTACTGGTTAGAGATTTTGTCTTTTACTTTTGCTTGGTTCAGAAATTCTATCCTGCCAGAGATTTGAAGTTTGCTTGGAACCTCTAAAGAATACTGGGATTCGTTGCCATGAATTGGTTATCTGGCTTCCAAGTTCTTGTGTTTCGTTTTGTTGTTTCCTTTTGGTTACCATGTATCAAATCCGGCTTGGATTGCTTCAGCAGGGCAATGCCAAAAGGGCAGGTGAGTTGAATTGGCATGTCAAAGGGACACGTATTTGGAAAGGCCGGGTCTCCTATTCGATTGCGATTGCATGTTTCGACACGGCCGGATTCGTACAGGCAACGGACGGAGACTCCGGCGGCTCCCTGATACCCTTTCCTAGTCTGACTCTGACTCTCCCCGGCACGGTTCGTCCGTATAAGATGCAGAGCACGAACGCCGCACAGTAAGCCCCAAAATCCCCAGCGCGCGATTAGTTCGAAGACAACATGGATCCAAGCAAGCCGAGCCCCGCCGCCACAAGCAACTCGACCAGCGACGCCGACGACCTCGCCTCCTACTTCCTGCAAGCGGCGCGCCTCGGCGACGCCTCGTCGGCGCGAGAGCACCAGCAGGAGCGGTACCACGTGGAGATGTTGCGAGAGCACTACGGGGCGACGTTGCGGCACGCCTCAACGCCGGCCGCGTTCCAGGTCAGGATGAACCCGATGATGCAAGCGCTCCAGACCACACGGCAGTTCTGGCCGAGTCCGCAGCCCTACTACTCGTCCGCCTCGTCGACCGGCAGCACCGCCAGTAACGGTTTCGGATGGCAGAGCGGCAGACAGCACCAATCCGACCCCTGGTCGTTAGCGCCGCAGCAGCCGTGCACTCTGAGCGCCAGCGCCGGCCAGTACCAACGACAAGCAGTCGTGACGGCGAGCCAGTACCAACCACAACAAGCAGTCGTCACGGCGAGCCAGTACCAACCACAAGCAATCGTGACGGCGAGCCAGTACCAGCAGTCGTGCGACGCGCCGGATTACGACAGTAGCTTCCACCAGAGAATGAAAGCGATCGAGGCCGCCCAGGCCCAAGCGGCGCCGTTGAGGGAACGGCGGTCCCGGACGCTGGAGGAGACTCGGTCGGCGCTGCTCAGCGGCGCCCCGATGGAGCTGCACCTGGTGACGTTCCCCGACTCGGCCGCGCACGTCGTCCACCTCCTCCTCAACGACGACGCGGAGGACCACGAGCGGATCCGGCAGAGCGTGCTCGCCGGGGTGACGCGCCGCGTGTGCGACTTCATTGACAACAAGGAGGGGCACGAGGTGCTGGTGGCACTGCTGCGCGCCTGCACCGGGCGGCACGCCGAGGTCGATGCCATCGTCAAGGCCGCCGTGGCGCCAAGCCCCAACGGGAGGAACTCGCTGCTGCGATCAACCAAGCACGATTACTGGTAACGCCACGCATTGCTTGCTCATTGATACTCTAGTCTACCCAACGATTACTGCTACGATTACTCTAGTTAATTGGTCGACGCAATGCAGGGAGACTTGTGTCAAGGAGCTGATGACGGCGGCGTCGCCATACCCCGACCTGCGCGCGAGGCTGGTGGACCGCCTCGTGTGTGAAAACTTGCTGGAGAACGACAGAGGGGACCAATTGCTTGAGCACATCTTTGCCACAACGCAACACCAGGATGCCGCGGTAAACTAATTAAATTGCTGATGATCACACGATCTGTATGTACCCAGGCGTGCGTTCGTGTGTGTGTTGAATCTTGCTCTTCTTGCTTGCAGATTGTGGTGCAGTGCGCTCTGAACAAGATCGACGTCTTGCTCGACAAGTCGTCCGGGTGCAAGTGCCTTGTGGAGTGTTACGCCAGGGCGACAGGCCACCAGCTCCGCGCCTTCAACGACATCCTGATTACACGCGCCCCTGAAATCGCCGTGGGCAGATTCAGGTACCTACTGTTGGCTAAGTAAGTACTAAACTGAAACAAAACTGAAAACTGAAGCTCAACGTGCGCGTATCGTAGCAACTACTTCATGCAACACGTCCTGGAGCACGGCGACGGCGAGACGAGGCGGCTCCTCGTGGAGCGGCTCATGGCGGACGTGGAGAAGCTGTCCCTCGACTCCATCGGGAGCTACGTGGTGGAGGCCTGCTACAAGAAGGCGGGGCTGCTCCCCCGCGTGCTTGCGGAGTTCCTCCACCTGGACAACGCCTGCCTCGTCAAACTCGTGAAGGGGCAGTATTCCAACTACGTCGTCCACAAGCTGCTCGACACTGCCATAGATGTAAGTAACCTGGCTGCTGAATCTCTCCAATTGTCTCATGCATCCATGTCTGACGGTGTGCGTGTGCAGAGATTCCCGAGGGAGACGATGGTGCTGGCGCGGCGGATCGAGCGCATGCCGCAGGCGGTCACCAACGATGATTACGGCAAGAAGGTGATGAGGGTCGTCCGGAAAATCTTCACTCGTTACGGCCAGATGTATTGTTGATCGATATAGGCGCCTGCTTGCACTTATACTTGTGTGCACTAGCAGGATTTTGTAGGAGAGCTTGTTTTGTGTCTTGTGTTTCCTCTACTATGTGTTCGATCTGTTAGGTGTATGTGAGCTTTGTAACCGCTACTGTTCTGTCACTTGTCTACCGCCTGTCCTTAGGTGCATATGTGCTTTGTAACCGCTACTGTTCTGTTACTTGTCTGAAGTTTTGCGCGGCATAACACTCGTTGGATTGGTTAATTTTAGATTTCTAGTCTTGTTGTACAGAGGCTCTTGATGCATTTATTGATTGTTCAAGAATTTGTATGAGCTAGCCTGCAGGCCATTTTTTGTTTGTTTGCTTTTTGTACTGTATTATTTGTATTTACTTCTTCTGTCAAATAATATACTACCTCCGATCCATATTAGTGGGCACAACTTTGTCTAGATACACATGTATCTAGTCTAAATACTTAACTAGATACATATGAATTTAGACAAAGCTATGCCCACTAATATGGATCGGAGGGAGTAACATTTTATTACAACCAATATGGGAGTAGAGGGAGTAGTTTATTAGAGCATCGGTCGCATTGCCGCGCTTGACATGTAAAGTTGATACACTGAAATGAATATATGCGGCACGCCTTGCCGACCTATTGTCACACGAAATGTTAGACCACTGAAAAAATAAAATATCGGCAAGTTAGTATGTTTAGCAAGGGTTTTCATTTGGTAGACAATCTTAAAGGACCATGTAAAAAAAGTGGTGCAGATTTATCATGCATGTCCAATTTTCTGTCAAAAGCATTTGTTTGCTACTGTGTTACTAACACTTGAGGGTAGTCTAGTGAGTTTGCTACTGGGTTTCTAACACTTGAGCCTCTAAACTGGCATGTTTTTTAGTGGGGGTGTTAGGGAGTCTGCTAAAGCTGGTCTAAATCCCCGGTTGAAAAAAAAAAATAGGATATCACAGTTTCTCAAAAACAAAGCGTACAAACACTTTGGGTTGTTTGGCTCTAAATAAAGATTTATAACTGTGCTTATAGCGTATAAATACAAAACAAATCTAAATTCCCTAAAAAAACTTATCTGAAATCTTAAATATGTGCGGAAAACAAATAAGCATTACAAGGAAATCTTTAATTAGCCAAGGCACAAGGTCTTGTAGGTGCACTCCAAAACTACCACGATGTTTGAGAACAGATGTTTGAAATGTGAAGACACGGTGGTAGCCAAGCATCTATATATATCTACAACTATATTTAGCATCAAAAAGGGTCTAGGGTAGAAACCCACACTTGGCGTCAGTCCACCGGTGTCAGGTAGCATCCCCTATGGGTTATACTTCGACATACTAGACAAAGAATAGCTGTAAGATGAACCCTTCTTGTCTGATGCTCGGGAGACCGACGCGAGGGGGTCTTCAGAATACAGCATTGATCTTGACGATGTGCTCGCACTTGGAACATTCAAACCAGTTGGTCTGATCGAAGCCAAATTATAGAAGTCTGCCACGCCACTGTATTGAGTCTGAACAGATGGCGCAACCAGGGCCTGATTCTGGATACCAACGGGGCGCTGGTTCCCAGCAGAAAGCAATGGATTATGAGTGACACCTGGAGGCATGTTATGGCTTGAAGCAACTTGGAACTGGTTTGGAACTCCAACTGTCCGTATGCTCTGCCCTGACATGAGCTGTTGACTCAATATTTCCACCGAACGGATGCTATGGCCTAAGGAACCTTGTACAACATTCCCTGGAAGCTGTAGTCTCTTGCTGGAGTCTAGAATGTTCTTACTAACTTCATGAGCAGCTGCAGCTGCGGCGCTCGCTGCTCGCTTCTTACTAACTTCATGAGCAACTGCAGCTGCGGCAGCAATGCTGGCTGCTCGCTTTCTCTCTGCACTTTGCAGATCCAACTGTGTCATTCGGTTGTTAGTTTCTTCCAGAATAGGCAGTTGTTCTAGCTTCTGTTCTTTAATGAACTTCTGCAATGCTCCGAGCAGTGTACGCTCTTTTGCATCACCTGCATCCTGCCCAAGCATTTTAAGAAAAAGCTGTTTATACAAACTTGAATACATAATGTTCATAAGAGATGATACTGCAGCAGAGCTGTACCTGAGAAGCGGGACTATCTCCCCTGATGCGGATCAAGCTCCCAGCATTTTTAGCATCATTCATGTATGACCTCAGAACAGGCAATAGAGGATATTTGTGCACTAAATTAAGAGCTTGGATAAATTTGACCGCGTCCAGTTGTTTGCCTTTGTTTATCATTGTCTGAGTGAGAACTGTTGCAAACAAAAAATGTCATGTTTTGATTTTCTCAGTATCTGAACTCAGAAGTAACAAACATGATTGGTGGAACACACGATGACATGCGATGGGCTCTTAAAATGCAAAGCTCATACCAGAAGGCTGCACAATAGAATGAAGTGGACAAAATTATAGTGGTAACATGCCAAACAAACAACCATATATAGTTAAACCTTCGCAGGTACGTATATAAAAGGGAGAGTATCTCATGGATGCCACGTGATGCTGATCAGAGCTGTCAAAGATATCCATTTCCTACCAAAAGGATATGTCAAAACTATGGAGTCAAAAGAATTCTAGGGAGAAAAGGAGAAAAATCGAAATAAACAATGGAGGGAACTACAATTCTGAACATAGAAAATAGAATTAGCGTTATGGATGCATATAAAGTACTCTAAGAATTAGAACACTGCCAAGTGCCTAGGGAGCGAAAGAGGGAAAAAAGGAAAGAAACAATTATGCAAACTACAATTCCCAACTAAACACATGGAATTAGGACACTGCCAAATGCTAAGGGTTAAAAGAATTATACAGGCAACAGAAGTGACGTAACAGATGAAGAAATATATTACTTAACTAGACAATGAGCAAATCAAGCGTCATAAGATTGCTAAATCAAGAAAATAGAAGCAGCTAGCTACCTGAAATAAACTGCAAATTATTCAACAGCTATTAGGTCATGTGACACATGTATAGAGACAGAAATTTGCAGCATTGCAGAGTGCCTATATGCCAATCAGCAATCAGTCCTGAAAGTTGTGGTTTATTCTACAAATGTGAAAGTTGCAGGTCACAGAATGCAGGCAGTCTTTAACATACAAAGTTGGGATACATATCATGGAGTCACTACATCAGAACTGAAGAATGGCAGCATCAAAAAAAAAAATTCCTACACCTAAAGTAGAATAGCCTAAATCAGGAGTGGCCTTGCAGAAAGTAAATAGCATGCCGGTGAAACACAATGAAAGTAAATAGCAAGATGAAGAGGAAACAACCAGGCACAAAGAGAAATAGTAGCAGAATATATCAAATAGGCATCCGAAGAATATCAACATTGCAATGAACCCAACAATTTCCGGAAGATGGTTCAACGGATAGACCAATATAGAAATAAAGGTACGGCATGAGAATAAAAGATATACTCCCTCCGTCCAAAAATAAGTGTCTCAGATTTGTCAAAAAGTAGATGTATCTAGACATAAAACTTGTATAGATACATTCATTTTTTTGCAAACTTGAGAGACTTATTTTGGGACGGAGGGAGTACTATAATAATCAAACTTCTGAATTTAGGGAGCAGGGGCATAAGAGAAATGGTGCCCTATGGAATTCATGATATTGCAAATGAAGGTTATCCTAGGCACCACGCAGAACCACACCTACTAAGGTCAATAACACATCATGACATAGGGCGGAATTCTTGTATAACTGTTGAACTGCCGTGTAGCTGTTGGGTTTAAATGAACCCAATGGAATTCATACATCCTTCATTCATCTAGTCTTTCACATTGCTTATTGGTGAAAGATTTACACCCTAAACATGGCCCCAATAGTCTAATTCCCTAGCTTCGCCAGCAACAGGAAACGATCAACACAAACACAATGACGATCATTGTAGCGCTTCAGGCTGGGTGGGTTACTTATCAACTTGGTTGCACAAAATGTAATTCTACTACACCGAGAGAAGAAAATTGTATCTTACTTACGTGGCATATGCTTGTCGAGGTCGAGACCGAGGCCGAGGAAGATCTCTACTGCGCGCTCCCGGCTGGAGATGGACACGACCAAATCGAGCACCTGGTCAGCGCCACCAACATCCAGCACCAACCCAAACACGCCGACGAGAAGCAGGAAGGCGATGGTCTCGTTCTTGAACAGCGCCTGCGCCTCGATCCGCTTGCTCCGCTTCCAGTCCGCCGCGACAGCCCTGGCCTCGTCGCGCGCCTCCGGCGACGGCTTGACGCCGAGCGCGCGGACGCGGTCGAGGAGGTCGATGAGCAGGCGGCATGACACCTTGGCGCCCCCGTTCGTGTCTCCGTCCCCCGGCGGCGCGCGGCAGAACCCCGCGGCCGCGGCGAGCACCAGGAGGCCCGGGTCGGGGCCACCAGGAGGGCGGCGTCGAGGGCGCGGGCGGGGCCCCGGAGCTCGTCTCTGTGCTCGATGAGGTGCGCGCGTAGGCCCGGCCCGTCCATCCCGGAGCAGAGCAGCTCGAGCTGGGAGTAGCCTTGGAGGCGGGAGGCGAGGGCGGAATCGACGGTGGTGGCGTCCGAGTAGAGGGTGCGCCATGCGGAGGTGAAGGCGGAGAGGGCGGTGGAGTAGGTCTGGAGGGAGGCGACGGCGTCGAGGACGGAGGGGTTCGCCTCTCGGTCGGCGCCCATGGCTGCGGCGGCGGAAACCCTTGGCTCTGTTACGGTCTACGGTGGCCGGTGGGGAAGGTGGAAGAGAGGGGAAGAGGCCCATCCTGCGCAACAGCCCAAGTTGGTTTTGAAAGCCCCATAAAAAAACACAACAGTAGCCCGAGGTATCATCGCTCAAAACGAAAAAAAATGGACTTTTAAAAAGTGCATTGTTCACTATATTCATAAGTATACTTTTTCGTTTTTGCGTAGATTAGAATACAAAATATTTCACATTGATACTTTTCAAGATTGTTTTATACATCATTGACTACATCTGGACTTTAAAAATAAATCAACCACCAAGATAACTAGAAAAAAGAGTCTGGATGTAGTTAGTGTTGTATCTGAAAACTCGTTGTGGCACCCAAGCACCACAACGCTCGTTTTTCAAAAAAAAAAAATCGTAAATGGCATTCGTTTCTCAAAAAGGTTAAAAAAAAGTATACATATACATATTCAGTACACACGCCACAAGTTTCGTTTAAAAATGCGTCAAATTTTCGTTACCAAAGGAGATAATTTTGGGATGGAAAATGTTATTTATTTGTTTACACAGCCACAAATTTTTTATTTTTCTATAGCCCCAAATTAAAGCTTTTATACCAAAACTTTGCCCAAATATACAGAGCATGTACTCGAAAGTATATGTATTCACGAGGAAACTTGGAATTTTTAAAACTCCAAAGTACCCATCTCCAAACAAAAACATAAACAACCATCGGTGTTCTCAGGTGCCACAAATCATTCCTCGTGTTGTATCCTACTATTTGCAAAATCTCAATGTGAAACATATTATATTGTAGACTATACAATTGATAAGATTTGACAAAAAAAATGGGGAGCTATTTATTATATTCGTATCAACTTTTTTGCGTAGCCTAAAATACTAATTTTCGTATTGAAATTTTCACGATATCATTGACTACATTCAGACATTTTTTTATGGTTTTGAAAATTCCAAATATTATATCCATCTTTTAAAAAGAAAGTTCTCCCACGAGTTCGTCCTCCATTTGAAGTTACCGTAGTACTCCTAGTTGGCTTCAACATGTAGTATCTACTCTTACGGAGCCGCAGCCAGCTATTTACTCACTCCGTTCTAAAATACTTGACGTGGTTTGTCCAAATATTAGGGGTGCAAGTGGGATTCCACCAATAACCCACTTCTAGTTCATTTTGCCTTTTGTATTGTAAATTTTGGGACCAAAATTTACACTAAAAATGACAAAATGAACTAGAGGTGGGATCCCACTTGACACCTTACCAAATATGGATGTATCTACACACTAAAAACTTCTAGATACATCCATATTTGAACAAATGCATGTCTTGCCGGGTCGTCGATGCTGGCGGTGACACTTGTGGGTAGCTCGCGTGCAGTGTTGTCCGTGCTGGATGTTTGCTCCGCTGCATTTTCACCAGTGTGCGCTTCCGTGCTCTAGGGTGAGCTTCTCTGCTTTCTGATGGTGCGACGCCCAACGAATTAGGGCGAGAAGACAGTGGTCTTCTTCGAAGGTGGAGGCGAAAGACATGTCGACGACGAGCAGAAGGTAGACGAAGGCGGGATCCCCTGGTCGCGTGCCTTACTTCACGCCGTCCTCCTCGGCGCGGGCCTTGCAGACGATGGTCTCGAAGGTCAATCTTTGCTTATTGTCTTATTTTCTTTCTTGATGTTTCGTTTCCTGTAAGCTGATCTTTCAGCATCATGTAAACTGCCGTGGTGCTTTATTAATTTAAAGCTGGACACTTTGTGGAGGTGGCGTTTTGGCTCGTAGGAGTAGATACTCCCATTATGGGAAAATAATTTTCTAAATGTTAAAAAATTCCGAAAAAATATTCGGGTGTACATACGAACATTTTATGTTGACGCACCAAGTTTCACGGAAAAACACATTTTGTATGGCTTGTGTAAAAAAGACAAATTGGGGTGCTACAAAACGACTTTTTATGAGACATGTATTTGTCTTTTTAGCACAAACCATAAAAAATGTATTTTTTCCATGAAATTTTGTGTGTGGACATAGAATGTCCGGATGTACACCCGGGTTTTTTTTTTATTTTTTTTGACATTTTGAATTAAGTTTTTGAACAATGGGAGCATCTGCTCCTACTATCCGAAATGGATTTTCCGCACTTTGTGCCTTTGTTCTAAAAAAAGTACTAGTATTTAGCCAGGACGGTACTTAATTTTGTCAAAACGTCCATTGGACACAGCATGACTAGTCGCCTGACGGCTCACATCGAGAAAACACGTATGAGCATGTGCTGTCTTTCACCTTTCTTTCAATGGTCCGTCTTTCGGAGAGGAACCACACGTAGCATGTGCTTAATTCGAGGATGCCCAGGTTACGAGTTTCAGTAAAACTAACCGCTCTTGACACTGGTGTGAAGCTGGCTTACTACATTACTCACTTTTTTCCTTTTAGGGTAACGCTAGCTTCGCTCGGTAGATGTGCGGAGAAATTAGCCCCATGCCCCCATCCGCCGTCCTCTAATCATCGTAAAACATGAAATATGGTTCGTTTGAATCATGTAGCATATTTGTATCAATTTTTCTATTGCAACACAGTTAAGCATTGTTGTAGCATTTTCTCCATGGATTAAAACCCTATAAGAATACGAAACATTTTGAAAATATTAGTGTAGAAAAAGAGTGTGTATGCAGCCAATCCACACTAGTCACAGCAAATTTCCATCTGTCGCATTAAACTTCCCGTGAAAAGTCAAAATACCTATGCGTCATGAGAGACAATCGTTTGCAGCACCTCACGAAAACATTTGTTGCAAACAGCCGAAATCCTCGCAACAACCCGCTTGACCATTCGCAACAAAATGAGAGCAAGTTCAAAACATTTAAAAATACTCATGAAACATCGAAAAATTGCAAATATAATCCTCAATTTGGAGGACCAAAATCACCGCCCCGAGCTCGACGATGATCGATTCGACTCGTCGGAGCTCCGTCAGCGTCAGATCTAGTCAAAGTGGACCCATCCATCCTTCCCCACCGTCTTCTCCAAGCTCTGGCTGGGTGGGGGCTTTGACCTTTTTTTCCATAAACATGAGATCCATTATGAGCACATCCATGCCAACACCAGAGGCAGAGAACGGCCGGTCAGGGATGGTGGAGGGAGATGACGAGGGCATCGAGCCGCGACGGCCTGCTCTCCAGATGCAGGGCGCGTCAAACGGTTGAAGGCGAGGAAAAAGCATGAGGAAGCTTATCTATGCGCGCAAGCAACCATGACGATCGAATCGACCAAATGATTTTTAGGTTTTTCCATTCGATCACGTTGAATTCGCGAATTAGGCCCACCAACAGGATATAGAGTGCATATATTAACAAGTTGTCTATTTTTTCCAATGGCTTTTTTGGTCCCTCTAATCTATGTTGTTTTAAAAAAAATCTATTTGATAACTTACAAGCCTTTTTCTTAACTTCTGATCACACCGCTGCTAAGTTGCTCCCATATCTATGAGGACCCTCATTTTGTACAGTAATCATCCACAACCATGATAGCTGCTAGTCATATTGTTCTCCTCCCGGTGTTTAACCTCCAACAATACTTGAATCGAGCCGTATGTCGAGTGCAAGAGGCATTCGACAAAGCTCTATATGCACTCGGTAAAGGTTTTGTCGAGTGTTCCACGCTTGCACTCAGCATACGGCCATCGATTGATAACTTATCGGCAACACCATGTTTGCCGGTACTCGGCAACCCGTTTTTATCGAGTGTCAAAAGAGTACTCAACAGAAAAGGTAAGGACTGCACGATGAAAAACACTTGATAAAGCTCGTGACACTTGGCGTATGACTCGTTAGTTGCAACTGTAATCCCAACTCTAGCCATGTGTCGATCTCAGCACCCCTGTTCCATGTCATTATTCTCCCCTCCACGGACCTATTTCGCATCCGTTAGAGATATCAAGATAATAATGAGACATCAAAATATAGCAACTCCTTATGAGACAAGGAATGATGCGGCTTTGCCTGCTCCTGTCCGTGCTCAGTAGAGATACGTGTCGAGCATCTAAAGCATTTTTTGCGTGCTGCGCGGGCCGTCCAAGGCAAGGCGATGAAAAAGTTGGCATCGTGTGGGTGTTGTACATGTTGGGTCTATCGTGTTGAACTTTGGCGGCATATTGATTCACGAAAAAAGTTATTGCAAGATGAGAAAAGAAAGAAAAAGAAGGTATACATGGGAGCAAGTGACCCCGACGATCGAACTCGATCGACCAGATGATTTTTAAGTTTTTCTGTTTGATCACGTTTGAAAGGGCATGGCGCCCCCATGTGTGGTTTTGGTAATTAATGACAATCCCTATGGACTAATGGTTGCATTGAGTTGTACTTGTAGTGTTTGTCCATAGACCATGCTTGAACTCCATATGTTGGATTCAAGATTGATGCCATGAATATATTGATATAAGGAAGTATTTGGCATCAAGATCATCGAGTTGTATGGATATATACTTGATATGATCAAGAAGAAGAGTATGTGTTGACCAAGTTGTTATTCGAGGAGTTATCCGATGATTGGTCATATGTGAGTTGAGCATATTGCAAGTATGTCTTGAAGAAAAGGATTATGTGACATGCATGGTTATCTTCAAGACATCATCTATTGAAAAGAGAAGAAAGATACAAGGTTGATCAAGATTGATCAACACACAAAGCTCCAAGATGTACCAAGTGGGATAATGTATCTCTTGGTATGGTAAGAAATTGTCCACATAGCTTTGTCAACTAACCCATTACATGTGTGTGGCATTTCTATGTGTGGTTAGGTATCTTTATATGGGCGTGCATCAAATGAAGATTTCATATAGCCCATGGGGATGACGTCAAGTGGTGATCATCATCAAGCTTGAGATGTACAAGTTCAAGAGAAGTATCTCGAAGTTATCATATGCTTGATGCTTGCCACCCTGTTGGATATAATGGTCAAGTGAAGATGTGCAAATAAGAGTCTCTCCCACAGTGGAGTATGGGGAGCAATATTTGAGTCTTCACCAAGCGAAGCGCAATCAAGAAAGGTGGTCCACTTGAAAAGATCAAGATCATCAACATCTAGCTCAAGTGGAATGCGCAAGTGACGAGGTGTACCCTCATCAAATCCCATGGCTAAGGACCTAGGGTTGAGATTATGGGGAGAGAACGTGGTAGTGGTGGTAGTTTCATCGGCTGACAAGCAGAGGCAAAGATTTACCCAGGTTCAGGCCCTCGGGTGGAGGTAAAGACCCTACTTCCTGCTTGTCTGGTATTGATTGTGGATTATGCGATTACAGGGGAGCTCCGGCGAGTTGATGATCTCGCAAGAGCTTTGGTGGTTCGTGTATGGCTTGGTCCTAGATCGGTACCCCTCCCAGCCTTTAAATAGGCTGGGTCTCGGGAGTTTGTAACCGACCTAGTTTACACATAAGGAAAGCCTAAACCGACTATGCCTATATCTAGTCTTGGAGGGTACTCCATCTTCTTGGGCCTCTTGTCTTGGGCTTCGAGTAGGCTCTTCGATATTGGGTCTTAGTCGTCACGTGCACCAGGTACCCTCATGGTAGGGTACCCGATATGTATACCCATGTCAGTAGCCCCCGAGTACTTGGCTGACTCGAAGAATCGGGCATGGACTCTTTCGTAAGTGCACGTCATATGCTTTGAATTGTATATAATTTGGAATTCCTGTATGAATAGCACATGTTTGGCTATGTCGAGTATCTCATCGACTATGTTTTATGATGATCAAGGGAGAACAGCTTAGCAGGCCCAGTACACTCGACGGATCGGGACTGGTTAACTACTCATTCAGGTAAAACCTTACTAGCTTTCAATCAAACTCGAGTCCCCGGACTCGAATCTGGAACAAACTGGTCAGATTCGACTAGGCCGCTTGAGGTCTTACTGAATCGATCTGCAGTATAACTTTTGAATTTTACCCAACGCGTCCGTCGGGATTTTTCATCATGTCTGCTGACACGGAAAGTGTAAGGATTAACGTTGCTGGAACGGTCCTTAGCCCAGCTCGAAAGTTCGGGTCTTACCTTTGCACTATGCATGCAGCATCCGAGGTATTTGCGACTGACGCAACTCGGGAATGTTTCGAGTATGATTTCTGAACTTTGTTGGACGAGTCATGCCCTTTGTCGACTGATATTTGCCGTTATACTATCGGGTGCGCGACAGCGCTCCCGATGGGAGTAGCCCCCGAGATTGTGCTTTATTGTTTTGTAATGGAGGATAATCTCAAAACTCTTCTTACTCTGCACATGTTAATCGAAGCAATTTGTGCCATAATTCTATCGGGTGCACGACAGTGCTCCCGATGGGAGTAGCCCCCGAGATTATGCTGTATTACATGTAAATGGAGGATAATCTCAATCATTATCCTAAGCATCTTCAGTCGAAGATTTTTTTGAACATGCTCCCGATGGGAGTAATATGACTTCAGTCGAAGGAACGGTCGAGTGACCAATTTTGCCTTAAGAAAGCTTTGTCACACCCGAATTAATCAGGGCAATCGAGTGACCAATATGCGCTGAGCATACTCGAACATATTATCTGAACAGATGCTTCAATGACGTCAGGGATGACGTTTATTGCGACTGCGATTTCTGACACGCGTGGCGTGCGTTAAGCTGCGATTGATGGGACGTGACACGTATGTGGGCCCATCCGTGCAGAGCTGACCGAAGACGGTGCCGTTTGGACTTTGATTTGACCACACGGGCCCACTTTTTCCACAAGCGTGATGATGGCTCCTCTTTTTGCGTGCGTAGTGGGCGGAGAGGCCGGCGACGGTTGCCGTCCTTGTTCGCCACGTGTACGGTGAGATCGCATGCGGAGCGCATGATTGTGATATGAATGGCTGTGATAGCGTTTGACTTGCGGTAAATAGGGACACGGCGCTGGCATCTGTTTTTACTTGCCATTTGCTCCCTGCGCCGCCCTGTTTCCTCATCTTCCTCCTTGCGCTGCACCTCCATTGTTCGTTTCCCCAAGCTCTTTGTGCTCTGTCCACCCATCCTAGCAATGGCCAAGGGTGGAGGCTCCAAGCGAAGCGCTGCGTCTGCCGCCACGACTGATGCAGCAACAAAGGTCAAGAAGACCACAACGAGCGCGTCTGCTGCCGCCGCCTCTTTGAAGAAGAGCAGCGGGGACTGGGCGAAGTCCACCATCAAGGACGCCCATCTGACCAAGTTTCGCGAGCAGGGTCTGCTTCCTCCCACGGACCAGCTTGTTGTTCGCGCGCCATCACCGAAGGAGGTACTCCCTGAACCACGCGCCAATGAGCGTGTTGTTTTGCGGAGTTTCTGCCTAGGGGTTTCTCGCTCCCCCTCCATGATTTTGTGCGAGGTTTGCTCTTTGCCTACGGGGTGCAGATCCATGATCTCACCCCGAACGGAATTCTGCACATTGCGTGTTTCATCACGCTGTGTGAGTGTTTTTTGGGAGTTGCTCCAAGCTGGGCATTATGGAAGGCCATCTTTATGGTACGACCAAACAGGGGAGGCGGCCGCACCTACCCTGTGGGCGGCTGCGGGATCCAGGTGCGCGGTGACACCCGATATTTTCGACTGAAGACCGTCGACTCTGCACAAGGCTGGAGAAAGGGATGGTTTTATGCGAGTGTCGAGCAGGATGCAGCTGGCGCTTTTTTCGACTGCTGCATTTGCAAGGACCAAGGCCTGGGACCACCAACTTTCGGATGAAGAACTGGCAGAAGCAGAGCCTCTTCTGTCCCAGATTGGAGGTCTTCTCGATAAGGTGACGGGTGCATCTAATTGCCACTTTTGTAAAGAGGCGGGTGGCCGATCCGTGCCCGAGCGCACCCCATGTGGCAGTACGAGGGCCCAAGTGATGCCACACGGATGAGCCCAGAGGAACTGTCAAGGAATGAGTTGTTGGCGCATGTGCGATCAATCACCAACCTTGTCGGAGAATGACTCCCACGAAACAGGGATAGTCAAGCTCACGAAGAGAGTTCGTGTAAGGGGCTGAACACGTTGGTCAAACAACCCTCAACCTGCACGGCGACGGTGCTCTCGAGCAAGCGGAGGGACATCACGACAGAGATGAACACCAGCCCGTATCCAGGTTCACGGCCCTCGTGGGGAGGTAACACCGCTACTCCTGCTTGTCTGTATTGCACTGCTTGTAGAGGTTACAGTACAATGAGCTTGCCGAGGGCTCTCTTTTGGCAATGGTGTATACAAGGAAGGGAAGCAATGCTCTTCTTCTTCCTTGCGCGTAAGTGGCTATGCTGGAATGAGAATGCGATCCCTTGCTACGGTGCACCTTGTCCTCCTTTTATAGGCGCCCCGGGCTCCCTCATTGCACTCGCACTATGGTAGGGCTGTCACGTGGCGCAGAAGGTGGAGCACGGTGCATCGCAGCCCGGATGTCCATGGACGCGGTCCATGAGCGTAAAGCTGACTCCTGTAGCAGAGTACCCACCGTCCATGCAGGACGGCCAGCTGGGGCCGCAGAGGAACGTGGGGGTGCCCCGGTGACGTTGGCCTTGGAGCGTAGCGCCGGCCGGTCCCCTTATCACCAAAGAGGAAACCCTTGTAGTCCGGAGCGGGTGGCACAGCTTTATTGACCCATTTAATCACCAAAATGGCAACTGCGGCGTCGTCGTCACCGGGCGCAGGGGCGCGCGTCACTCTGCGGCCGCTGCAGAGCCCATGTGCGCTCTGCAGAGGTTGCTTTGCAGCGAAGCGATCTCCACGAGGGCTTGGACGCCCTGTAGAGAATTCGGCGTTGACCTCTCCCCAGGGGAGATTTCCTTGAAGAGGGGGCAGCAGCGGATATGGCCTCCACAGGCCTCTGCTGCCTCAAATGCCCTCGCGAGGCAATGATCCTCGCGAGGCTCCCCAGGCCGTAGGCTTGGTCCTTAGCGAAAATTGGCCATCAACTGTCGAGGGCCGTATAGGACAGGCCCAGCACACCCTGGATTTCACTGGGCCGACAAACCTGACGGCAGCCGACCCGTGCAACGTCGACTGCCCCATTACGTCCGTATGGGATGGAAAATCCTTTGCTTGAGGTATGTGTACTTTATGATTTGCTTGCAGTTTGGAGTTGCCACTCATATGCATTGCAGCCTCTAATTTTGCAGCCGTGACTTATGACATGCAGGGTCACTCGACTGCTGCCTCTCTTCCTCCTTTGCCAGAGAATGGTGCAACTGAAGAAACTCAGGTGCAAGAGATGGAAGCGAAAGGGGATCACTCGCCAATTCCCTCCGCCACCACTTCGCGTATGGAAGAAGTTGAAGAGGAAGCAGCAGAAGAGGTGCAGACTGAAGAAGTGGCCGATTCTGACCCTGAGATCGACATCGCGCCTCCAAAGCGTCGTCGATGACCAAAAAGGTATCTTCGGCTGTGAGTTCACCCGAAGGAGCATGACTTGGAGGTTGACGAGGAAGCGGGCTCATCACCCGTTCCCAGCGCCGCTCCTTTGCGTGTATGCTTAACGAGCTCGACCCCTCTCCTCATTCGAGTGGCGCCCCTGTCTTTGGAGGCCCAAATTTTGATGACCTCGACTATGACGAAGAGGAAGAACACAGGTTTGTGCTTTTACTTATGATATAAGTTTTTACTGCTGTTGCATACTTGTGCTGATGATGTCTTCATGTGCCACTCGCAGTGCTGAAACCAATCAGCCTTTATCTCCTCAAGCAGAGAAAGTTCCAACGCCGGATCACCCGAACATTTCTCCCGCTGTGCATGATATTGTCCACCCGATGGACACCACTGCTTGTTTGGAGGCTGCCAAAGCTACGGTTGTGGCTACTCCTGATGTCGGGACATCTGCTTCGACCCCTGAGCCTTGGACAAATCATGTGAGTACTTTTTGCCTTACCCGCGTAGTTTTGGGGCTATGTACGTTACAAATTATGCTAACTGCGTGTGTCTACAGCCCTTCTACCGCACACTGGCGGAATCTGCCAAAGCTTATGTCCAGGTGGAGCAGGAAAGGGATGGCTGCGTAATGACCTGGAGCGACTCAGTCGTGAGTTTCACTTTGCCATTTTTTCTGAAGCTCTTTTTTGCAATACTTTGTCTTTGTCGATCCATAAACTGTATGCGATTTGCTACTTCAGGCGAAAAGACAGCGGCTGAGTCTCGCATAAAGGAGCTTGAAGAAGCACTCGTCACGCAGCGCGCTGAGTCGAAGAAGGAATTGGATGCTGCCACGAACTCAGCTACCGCGCGTGAGCGAGGATATGCCGAACAACTGGCGAAACTCGCACATGTCATGGGAGGTGAGTAATCTTTTCGTTTTGAACTTATGCTGTGGTTGTCAAGCGTCGTATAGTGACGTTTGCTCTTTGTTGATTTATGAAGAAGCTGCAGGCGCGCCGACCTCTGCGGACAGGTCGAACGACGATCTGCCACTCGATCGTGTTGTGAGCGACCTTGGGGTCGTGTGCACCCACGCGAAGGATGCACTCGCCAAGTCAGCGAATACACTTGGCGCAGTGTACAAGGCCGTGCTCCCGAGTGGCGAAGTACCGACGACGGCGGATGGATTTGCTGATGTTTTTGGCCCGGGGACTTCCACCATGGCGAACTTCTCTCGCGCCCTTTCGGTACGCGGCTCGGAGTCCACCCTCAAGCTTCTTTTAGGCCACGGATTAGAGGGTGACTACGAGAAAGCGCTTTCTGATTTCCCGCGGAGGCCAGACGGGAGACTTGTGCCTTTGAAAGGAGTCAGCGCGCCAGCTGCCGACTGGCCGAAATATTTATGAACACCATGGAGCGCCGGGCAAAAGAGGTCGCCACTCGCTTGCTTAGGGGCAAGCCAGAGTCGACTTCCTAGTTCTAGGGCAGCTGCATCCCTTCTTTTTTATGCCATGTAATGATATCTGTGAACTGCGAGTGTGCATGTGATTTTGCTACTCTTTTATGTCAGTGGTCTTCTGTTAATGTGTCTGGGCTCGAAGAGCTGTATGCTGTTGCTTGTCTGAGTTTTGTGACTTGTTTCTCATGAAACTTTTATGATACTTGGAACAGAAACGGCCAGCCGCCACTTCATCCAGTTCGTCGCGGCATCATACCCCTTCTCGATCTCGAGCTCAGGCGTCAAATGATGCCGCGGTAATACGTTATATGAAGGCTCGACTTGCGAAACAGGAGCAAGAACTGGCGAGTGCCCGAGCGAGCTGGAAAGGATGAGGGCAAGGCCTGCTTTACCCACCCAACGGGAGGAGTATGTTCTTGGCGAGATGGAGATCGTGAACAGACAGCTCGAGTGTAAGCATGACTGCTTGATCTTATGAGTTCATAGCCTGTTCTTTTTGTTCACCCAACTTGTGTTGTTGCAGGTTTTTTCAAGATTTCCAGGCGGAGCAGGCTCGCGTGGATGAGCAGTTGAACATGGCAACTGACGAACCCACGACTGGCCGCCAGCACTTTCGATTGGACAAGCACCGAGCACGCATACTTGCGACTCTGCAAGATCGGGTGTGGCGGAGCACTATGCTTCTTGAATTGTGCAGGTCGGCCTTCAGTCGAATCAACCAGATGGTTTTTCCGACTGGGCCACAACCTCAAGGAATCCACGCGTTGCTCGATCTCTTCCGGTCAACAGGTTCCATTCGAGGCTTCATCACCCAGAAGCTTGTGGACGGTGCCAACGCAACCATGGCGTATCTCCGAAGCCAACGTCCAAATTTGCAGCTACGTCCACCCGTGCCTGGATCTCTTTGTCCCAGTCGAACCTTGACGAAACATTCGATCACGCGAGGACATTGGTTGATTGCTATCAAGCGCAACTTATGGGCCCTGTTCTTCAGCAAAGGATGAACCAGAAGATTAGGGTATTTATGTAGGGAACAGCCCCCGAGTGTAAATTTGCCACTTAGTACATATTTGTCACTTGTATATATGCAGCCCCCGAGTGTATCGAGTGGGGTTTATGAAGAACAGTTTACAAAGATCATGAATTACATAGCCCCCGAGCTCGAGTGAGGTTATGAATTTTATGAGAGTTGAAGCTTCAACTTATGCCTGCAGGCTCAGCCCCCGAGTGATTGATTGGGGTTGAGCAACTTTTTCCTTTGTATTTATTGTTATGATCCAGCCCCCGAGTATTCGAGTGTGGCTGGAGTATATGTTTGAAAGAGCAAAATGCTTTTATGTTTTGAGATAGCTCAGCCCCCGAGCATACGGGTGTGGCTAAGTTGTGTGCTGATAAGCTATGCGAGTAGTAAACAGGAAAAGTATGAGGAATTTATTGACTATATTCCATTTATGAATGTTAGGCTGCAGGCCGCCTCATTAAAAACCTTCCAGTCCCCTTAGGTACCCTGGTAAGGAAAAGAGCGCGTCTGAAACCTGCAGCCATCCGACATATGAGCCTATTACATTATGCGACTGAGCAATCTAAGCATAGAAACGGCGCAGCTGCGCAACGTTCCAAGGATTGTGGGAGAGTTCGCCGGTCTTCGCATGCTTCAGTCTGTATGCTCCACCACCTATGACCTCGGTGATGATGAAGGGTCCTTCCCATGGAGAAGCAAGTTTATGCACCTTCTTTTGCTTCAGTCGAAGTACCAAGTCACCCACTCGAAGGACCTGGTACGCAGTCGACGGCTGTGATAGTTGCGTAGATCTTGCTGGTAGACAGCTGTACGTGCTAACGCTGTGTTGCGTGCTTCTTCGAGCAAGTCGACTGCATCTTCGAGTGCTTCATCTGCATCATCTTCATTGTATGCTTCGACTCTTGGTGCATTGAACCTTACGTCTGATGGCAGGATTGCCTCTGCACCGTAGACCATGAAAAATGGAGTAAATTGCGTTGAGGCGTTGGGTGTTGTGCGTAGGCTCCATAGCACAGACGGGAGCTCTTCTACCCAAGCACCCGCAGCCCTTTTGAGTGGCACAGGAGGCGCTTCTTGATTCCACTTGTCACAAGCCCATTGGCCTTTTCGACTTGGCCGTTTGATTGCGGTGCGCCACAGATGCATAATTGAGCGTGATATCTTGCTCTTTGCAGAAGGATTTGAACTCCTCAGCCGTGAAGTTTGTACCGTTGTCCGTGATGATGCTGCTTGGCATACCAAAGCGGTATATGATGGATTTTATGAAATTGACTGCTGTAGTGGCAGTCGAACTTGTGATGGGTACTGCTTCGATCACTTGGTGAACTTGTCGACTGCCACCAGAAGGTGAGTATGCCCTCCATGGGAGGATTTTTTGAGTGGCCCAATGATGCATGTAAAATGCATACATGAACTTTGCACTTTAATTGCTTATATTCCAATCATATTTGCATCATATAAGGGTTATATCAATGTTTTATCATGATTTTGGGAATACTTCATAGTTTTCCCATTTATTTGGAATTAACCCTGCATAGGCAGAAAACCCAGTTTTGTATTTTAATGTTTCAGGGACCCAAACGTCAACGAAATCACCTGGAAATTTACGGGCGTCAATATTTGGAAGGAAGAAGGACTACGGAAAAAGGAAGCAAGCAAACGGAGACCGAGGGCCAAACGGGCCTGGCCCACGCGGCCAGGTACTGTGGCCGCGTGGGACCCACCCGTTTGGGCCTCGTGGCTCCGTTGCCGTCGATCTTCGCTCCACCGCCTTCGTCTTGACCTAAAAACGCCTATAAAAAAGGTCTCCTGTCGTTCTCTGGAAGGAGCGCCGCAGAAACACAGAAACACCGAAACGGAGATCAGGAGCTGCAGATTGGAGGGGGAAAACTCCGGCGGGGCGCTGCCGGCGTGGTCTCCACCTTCTCCATCGACTTCTCCACCGTCTCCATGATGAAGAGGGAGTAGTCCACCTCTGGACTATGGGTTTGTGGAAGTAACTTATGTATCTCTCCTCTCTTGAGCTTCACTAATTAGTACCGTATGAGCTGCTGAACATGATTACGGTCACCGTTGTAATACCTTTGTGGTGGATCTTTATGAGTTAATATATGTTTGAGATTGCAATGTTTGTTTCAGTTATGAGTATAGATGCATATTATGTACCCGTTCTTGTTCTACTTGTTTTGATCAAGCATGTTTATGAGAGCGTGTGAGGGGGAACGTGTGCATTAGTTGGAGTAACGGGGGGTGGCTAGTGCAGTGAACGTGAGAGAAAGTTCTGCGATCCACTTTGGTATCTTTACCTTACTTTGTTACCTCACTAGGGATAAACTAAAATACCATGCTACCGGAGATGTGGGTGTGACCATTGCCACTACTCCATGACTAGATCTAGCATGTTCTTATTTTCACTTCATGTCATGATACTTATTACTATACTATGAGTTATCTTAATTACTGAGGTGTTATGATTTAGTTCGCATCTTGGTACAACCAAGAGGCTATGATACCACCTAAGCTTGGGGATATGTGGATACCTAAGGTACTAGTAACTATTGGAAAAGAGACACACCATGCCATACTTGATCTAGGATCTAGTGTCTCTGTTTTATCTAAAGAACTATATGAAGTGCTTGAATTGAAAAATCTTGAAAAATGCTCTATTGAACTAGCACTTGCTGATGACTCTATTAAACATGCTTTGGGAAAAGTAAGTGATGTTATGGTAGAGTTACATATGACTTTTGTGCCTGTGGATTTTCTAATCATGGATATGGGGAATAAAACCTCTAGTCCTATTATTCTTGGAAGACCTTTTCTTCGTACCACAGGTGCTATCATTGATTCAAAGGAAGGGAATGTAAAGTTTCAGTTTCCACACAAGAAGTGCATGGAACACTTTCCAAGGAAGAGGGAACCACCAAAGTTCAAGCTCCCTCATGAGCTTCGTCCACAATAAAACAACAAGTAAGAAGCCTAGCTATATGGCTATAAAGAAAGCGCTTTGCGGGAGGCAACCCGGTTATTTTTATGTGTGATTTTTCTTTGTGTCCTCTTGCTGTAACAAGAGATTTTGTGTCTAGTTTAGGTTCTGGAGTTTTTAATAAAGTGCCAAGTTTTACCCTTTTTGGTTTGAAAAGTTGCTTATAGTTCGGAGATTTTATTCCTGCACGAATCAGTGCACGGTATGATTTTTAATTCTTATTCTGTAACTCCGAATGAGCTCATATTTGAACTGTAGTTGCAACTTTTCATCCTCTGTATGCATGAATTTTTTCGGAATTTTTCGAGAAAGTTTGGTAGGGTAGAAAAATACGTTTTGCTGCTGCTGTTTTTCTGGACAGATTCTGTCCCATTTTGTTTGATGCATGCTTTGAGCTTTTAAGTTGAATCTTTTTGATCCAATTGAGTTTATGAGTAGGCATACAACATTATACTTTCTGGACATTCATATGAATTTTTGTTCAAGGATTATATGCAGCAAGGAACCTATTTGTTTATCACTATTAATGCACCCCACAGAAAAGAGATGGGAGAAACGGTGTTTTGAAGTTTTTTCACAGGGATTGGAGGAGATGCACCAAGAGCTATCCAAGGATGGTGAAGACCATAAGCTTGGGGATGTGAAGACAACCCCTGGACCTACACACTCTCGGTTTGCACACGTCCAACTTCTGTTTTTCGATCGAAACACTTTATCGCATAAACTTGGAGCGTCGTTTTTGTTTTTGTTTGAGTCTTGAGAGACCACCACACTATCAATTATATATGAGAGAGCTACTGGAAATATGGGTTGAAATATGTTGGATGCTTTTATAAGATTGGGAAAAGGGATGTTTGACTTGATTTTTAATGATACATATAGTTGCATGATTCATGAGCTTGTTTATGAGTAATAGTTTGCAAATTCTTTTTGTAGAGCTATCACTTATTCATGTTTTGGTGCTGATTGTTATTTACTTGGTTTAACATGGATTAGTTAGTTCTATGGACACTCATGCATGCATCTAGATGGTCAACTTTCTCCCTTTTGCTAGCCCAAAAACTCCAACAAGCAAAAACTTGTTTCCAACACCTTCAACCAAAGTTATTCCAGTGAGTCCACCATATCTACCTATTGGCTTTATGCTATTCCGAGTATGTTTAACATGTTTTTGTGTTATCTTACCTCTGAATGAAAATGTTTATGTTATTGATTGCAATGGAAAAATTGGTTATATAGCTCTCACGAACTTGATGCACAATTTCTATTTGCATAATAAAACATGACCCATTGTGATTAAGATTATGATGTTGTGGCTTGATAAATGTTGGGTTGGAGTTAGCCCATATGTGCTGTCACATGCAAGCTTTCAACATGCTCTTCATCTCATTTAGTTGATATCATGTACTTTTGTTATGGATGCTATCATGTGAAATGAGTGGAAATGAAGTAGTTTAAATGAGTTTGTATAAATGGTTAGAGAGACGCCTGGGCCGCTAATCTAAGCCATGCATCATTCATGGTGGAAATTTACTTACATACTATGGTGAACCTTCTGTGATACACCTTGCAATAAAAAACTATTCCAAATGGTAAATAAAAAGGGTGTTGAGATTGTTCATTTTGTTTGTTTGTCTTGTCATTTTGATATGGGCTTGTTCCATATCTTGGGACAAGAGGTACCCCAGTTGACGCTCTTGATGATACTATTATTACTTACAATGATATAATTGAACTTGCTTTGTTTCCTAAGTTGAGTAACACATGGTGTAGTACTTGTATTCAAGGGGCATGAGACATCCAACCTTTACTTTATCAAGCACACTACTCATATTTGCTTTCACTTTAACCTTAATCATTCAAGATGCTATGATAGGGGCAATGAGAGCTTGACA